>JASGXE010012146.1:0-13427 GCA_030068105.1 Sinentomon sp. SZTP_YWyxl
CAGTCGCACAGTGTGCAGCCGCCATTCCGCCAGCGAGATTTGTCGCCTGTGTGAACATCAACTTGTGAATCCCATTCTCTGCCATGCAACGCAGACAACCCTCGACGACCGAGCGAAACGCCAGTCGTGGCGAGACGCCGAGGGGAAGCAGCGGAACACGGCGGAAAAAAAAACGCGGCAGAAAAAAATCGCCAATGTGAACAGCCTCATTTAAACAACATTGTTTTCGTAACGCAGTGGCGAGACGCGGCGAGACGCCGCGGAAAAAAAACGCCTGTGTGAACCCAGCCTTAGCGTCGCCAAGGCAAAGTCCCTCGCATTAGAAAGCTCGTAAAAATATGCTCGTCCCTTGCAAATCAAGGCAGACGAGCATAGGAGAGGTCACCGCGGAAGCCGGGACCGGCTGCTGTCGGAGTCAGGTGATGCCAGTGCGGGCGCGGTAGATGGAGGAAAAGAAGAAGCCCGCAGCCTAAGACCGAGCCAAAGAGCCGGCAGCCTAAGACGGAGCCAAAGAAGAAGCCCGCAGCGTAAGACGGAGCCAAAAGAGCCCGCGGCCTAAGACGGAGCCAGAGAAGAAGCCGCGGCCCAACAACCTGGACAGCCCCTCCGGTCACCTGCCGGCCCGTTGCCGAAGCGGAGCCTCTTCCTTTAACCCAGTGCTCTAGCCCACCGCCATGCAAACGCTAGCTGGAGTGGCGGTATATAAATCAAAGGTGCTGCTAACCACGCCTCTGGCAGTCCGAATCCTGCAAGCGCCCTTTGCTGGCGTGAGTTGGGACGGGCAGTCACCATAAAAATACTAAGGGGACTCTACTCCTCGAAAGCTTCATTTGTACAACATCAGCAATGCAACTCTGCTATGCAATCAAAAAATCGAAATTTTCAAGTTCCGTTTATAACATCCATATTGTTCAGTAAAATCTCCAAAGCAAGGCAGTCAACAAATACCTATTCCTATTTGTCATCCATATGAAAGAATGGTGGGTGAATTTGAACTGTTTCACACCAATCAGCATGTACCTCCGTGTGTTTTTGTAGATATGCAAGACGACCCGAACGAAATCAGGAGCTATCGTCACGAATTTGGTGGTTTTAACGCTTTTGCGTCATGAAAATAGGCAAGTCTTTTGAATTTTCAAGTTCTGCTTCGTGAAATAATGAACATTTTATATTGTTTAGCAGCGCGAGGTTAGCCAGTGTTCATGTTCAGGTGGCCCATGGCTATCTAATTTGAGATGTCAATCAACCGAAGTCACATCAAATGACGTTATCAGACATGCGTTTGATGTGTTGAAATGTTGAAATTGTGAGAAATAATGGAACAGATTGCATCACATTTTGGGGAGGACGCTCTCTGTGTGCTGAGATAATGCTCTTTCAAATTTGTCCAATCCTGTTTTGCTGAGATTCAACCTCGAAAAGCGGACTTTTCTCATATCTCGAATCCAATCCATTCCCGTCCAGCGAGATCATTCCAATCACATTGTTCACATTGGCATTCCAATCACATTGTTCACATATAAGGGCTGGGTGCAGTTCGTTTTCACATGCAGGTGCGAGTGTTTTTGCGAATCAAGGAACCTCCCGCCGTTTCCAAAGTTAGACAGTCTGCCCCGATCCACGCGTGTGTTTCGTTGAGTTATCGCAATGCATGTTTTCAACAATGCATCAATCCGCTTTTTTTTCGGTTCAACGACCTCCGGTCGTCTCCAAAGGTTAATCAAGGTCAGACTTTATCCATCAAGTGAGCCAGAATAAGGGTTCATTCAACAAATGAGTCAACTTCCCAGTTGTACGTGTCCATTTAATTTGATTTGCGGTTCGCTTCTGAAGTACCTGCTTTCAGATGCATGGCCCACTCATCAGGCACAAAGGTTCATCAAGTTCATGCTTGCACTGCTTTCCCAGTTGGTTATTCATTATCCTTGCTTTGATCAAAGCCGTGCATACTCATGCTAGACCTATTCTCATAGGCCTTTTCCCCATTCAACAGGGGTTAATTCCGTTCACAATAGTGCTATATGGTTCATATGTTCTGACTCAGCAACCTGCGGTCGCTTCTTTTGAAGGGATCAAGAGTCGAGTTTATGCAGACGGGGCTCGATTTGCAAGTTCAGGGATGCTCAAGACACTGCATGATTCATTGTGTTGTTGCAATGCTTGTTTTGGTGGCAAGACCCTCACACCCTTTCACAATGTATGGGGTCCCAATGTTCATACTTTTTATTGAGGTCAGCTTTATTTTTGTTCAGCATGTGGCATGCACTTCCAAAAAATCAAAAATCAGCGACACAGATCCACTACACAATCGAAAAAAATCACCAATCCAAGCATCGTCATCGTGCTCTGCCCCTTGGGCCAACACGAAAAGCCAAACAACAAGTCAACACAACACTGGAATATTGCGCGAACACGACGAGGAGTCAGATTGTCACAACAAATATGCATTTGGAATTGCGGCAAAATTCAATCCACACAGTCAAAATGGATGATCCCATATGCAGGTCCTCGCGACAAACCTTGGCACACGCTCCCAACCAGGACGAAAAAAAGATTAAGCTAGCTCCTATAGCCGTGCACTTTGCACAAATCCACCCTCAGAAGCGCAGATCTGACCAAGACCACAGACAAGGTATTGATTCCACTTGGTCTTGATCTGACCGAGCTCAGCACCTGCCATCCAACGACATATAATAAAAATATCTCTACCTCGTTGGTGCCATCGAACTCCATATACACATAGCATTATACTCTCTGTGGCCAGTGCTCGCACACAGTTCCTCTCAATTCCGCTGCATGCTTGTGAAAGGACCCTTTGTGGCGTCGGAGGAGGAGCCACAATTTTTTGAAAAGTCTGGAGAATGAGCCTTTCAATGGTGTGCCACTGCTGTCTCTTCGGATTGCCAACTCTCTGCCAACCAATCGCCCAACCAAGAGATGGCAAGAGCTGCGATGGCAGCATCCATAAAAGGAATCCCAAGTCCAGATCCGTTCCCGGTTCATCTTGCAGGTATCTGGGGGAACCATGAACCGGGTGTCTCAAAAAATCACCTTCGCTGAAAAATTAAATGAACGCTGAAAAGAACTTGGAAAAACATTTTCGCGTGGCCATTTCGATTTTCCATGATCGGCTTTTATCGGCAGGTCTTCCCAGGCCCAAATCACGTTTAATGTTCTGAAACTCTTGACTGTTAAAAATTCTTGTTCCTGTAGGACTCAAGAAAGGCAGGATGCGATTGCATTAGTCGTAGAATTTTTAAACATACTGTGAAGACAAAAGTTTGTCAAGCCGACACAGTTTGTTTTTATTATTATTTTTGTTATTTGCCAAGGACGAATACAGCCGAAATGAAGGAGGCAATGCCTTGTGACTGTTTTGAAAGAACAGCCATCATGTCCATCTTCGGTTGCTCGGGTTGTCTCTTCTTGGGCTTCTGACCAAGGATGAATCTCGTACCGTACCAAGAGCAAAATCATTTCACATTCCCATGCCATGTTTTCATTCTGCTGCATTCCGAGATGAGCGAAAACCCGTTGTATCAAAGATGGTTTTTTGTTTTTTGCTGTGTGACTAAGCTTCAGAACAGAAATCAGCGAAAAGAACAACCGCTCTTAGTGGAAATATAAAAAAACTACCAATTTCATGGACGTTTTGTTGACTTTATCGGTGAACAGCAACCATTATAGGTTTGACAGCAAGCAATCGTCGAGCATTCGATGGACAACACGCAATAAATGGTATACGTCAGGATATTACGTCAGGTTTAATTAACCCACGTAATCATCCATTTAAAACTGCCAATTTCGGGGTCGTTTTGCGGTGGACAGCAAGCAGTTGGTTGGCAGCAAGCTATTCGGGGACGCCTTTCATGTAAAACTGTCAATTTCAGAGACGATTTGTGGTGGACAGCAAGCAGTTGGTTGATAGAACACAATAGTCACGAACGCGAACGTGGGTTTCCCACATGTGAAGATATTTATCCTTCTTTCTTCTCATATGCATGATGCAAATGAACAGTGCAAAATAGAAATTGAATTAAACTAAATTAATTTGATATAGGCCCTAATTGAAATTAAAATGTAATTCAATGAAAACATAAACTTTTTGCTTAAATTAAATTCAAATTGAATGGAACATTTGAAATGTAACAAAAAGCGAAATATCAACTCCAATTCTCCACATACAATAATGCTTTCACTCGAGCCAAAAGGTCCTATTTTTTCTGGCTGAATTCTGCGACAAATATGACATTCAAAGCAAAAATCATGGTTCTTTGATCTTGAATTTTGGGTTATGCAAGAGCTGGTGACCTGCGGGACCTAAGGCTCATCTTTGATCACCATCATCATAATGATGAGCAGACAGCCATACGGCCGGTTGGTCGGCATGAAGCTTGTTGCGCACCTTGGGCTCGCAAGGAGAACAATATCCCATTCGGATTCAAAACTTGTCTTTCATTCTTATGCAAGCGGTAGAAATTTAAGCGCCAGATTGCAACCAAGCTTTCATCATCTTTGATCATCATGAGCAGACAGCCATACGCCGGCGGCTCGGCATGAACACCTTCATCATCATCATCATCATAATCATCAACTGCCATCTGAGCTGACAGCCATACGGCCGGTGGCTCGGCGAGAAGGGCCACTTTGGCTGACAGCCTTCGCCTCAACCGTTACCTCAACTTGTCAGCCATTGCCCGACTCTCAACACAATAACATCAACAGAACACTCACAACTTGTGACACACGCATAACTTGTGACGCACTCTCTGACCCACTGTGGGGTACAAGTGCAGAAAACGTTGCTAATATCTATCTTATCTATTCAACTATCAATATCTGATATAACTTTAAACCTGAAATGAAGAATAAAATGAGATCTGAAACGAAAAGAAGATAAAATCTGAAAAAAGCAGAGTGGTTAACCTTCGAGTATAGAGCAGTAAGTTTGATAATGCATGAAAATTATAACGAAAAGCTGTATATCCTGGAAATTTGTTAAATCTATCAATCTGCTTGAAGTGACAAAATGAAAGCGATAAACAATGCCTTAACATGAATACAGGTTCTTTTGAAATCAGGCCTTGGTAGATGCTTTACCGGAGTGGTATAAGTCACTCATTAAATAAGAGTCACTCACCTTGGGCTCGCAAGGAGAACAATACCCTATCCGAATTCAAAACTTGTCTCATGTTCTCATGCAAGCGGTGGTGATTAAAAGCGCCAGATTGCAACCATCATCTTTGATCATCATCATGAGCAGACAGCCATATATACGGCCGGTGGCTCGCATGAACCGTGTTGCACACCTTCGTCATCATCTTGCATGAGCCGTGTTGCACACCTTGGGCTCGCAAGGAGAACAATACCCATCCGGATTCAAAACTTATTGTCTTTCATTCTTATGCAGGCGGTAGAAATTAAAGCGCCAGATTGCACGTATCAAAGGTCACGTATCAAATTTTTCAAGCGAAGGGCACAAACAGGGGCACAATCAACAATGTTGAAACATGCGAGCCCTTGAACATTGGCATTTCATTGAAAAGAATGTGCACTTCAAGGTCGACTTGACAAATGTATGGCAGCCTCAGTTCCTTGGTCACCAGCCATAACCGAATTTTGGCATGCATTTGCTGAGAAATCCGGAGACAAACCCAAAATCTTGAACCGTCTGAACTTTTGAAAGAAAGCAATCAGCAAAAAGGAAAGTCTCAATTAGCAATTTCTGAAAGTTAAGGCTCCAAAATCAGATCACAGATGATGAGGCCAACAGACAGGGGTCAGGCCCAACAGACGATCCAACAGACGACTGCCGCAGCATTTTCGTTTCGCGATGACCAACAAGCACAAGCATTATATTTTTTGGCAATTTTGCGTTGCCATCGCTTTTTGCCATTTTGCATCTTTGACTTTGCTCCCGCTTCGCAACTCTTTGGTCGTAATGGGGTTGGGATTGGTTGGGTTAGAGCAGGTCGTATAAACAAGATAATGTCGCGGTCCGTGCTCGGCTGCTTTTCCCGCGACCTTGAACCACTGCGCGTGACGTCATGCGCGGAAGAATTGAAAAAGCAGGCAGAATAATTTGAAGCTTTTAAATGGATGAATGGCACAGACGCGCAGGAAAAACAGAGGTCAAAAGTTATTGATTGCAGCATGCGACTGCGGTTTGCATGTCCATATTTTTCAAAGCCAATCGCAATTGGTAATGCTGATCTGAAAAATTGATTTCTGGCACAAATGAAACCATGTCGTTTCATGAGATTTCCGAGCGTTGCACGATTTGTGTCTCATCTCTCCAGGTCCCTGGGAAACCTGTACACGGAGTCAGCAGAGAGCCACAAAGAACATGAAGGCACAAATGAAGGAGTACGGAAAAGTCGCCTTTCCATGACCAAAATGGGACAAAAATGCTGTTAAAAGCAATACGTTTGCGAACATAGTTTTCGTTCGCTTTCGTTCTTGCGCATTGACTACAGTTTCCCCCACGGCATGGGATGCTCCTTAAAAACCACTGATTGAAACCCACTGGCCTTTACAGATGAGTTGCTAGTGATGCCAGGGGCCAGCCATAAAATTTACGTAGGGGCCAAGTCCATAAAGACTTTCCAAACATCAAGTTTCTTTTCGTGAAAGTTGTGGGATTGTCAGGCTGTGTCAGTTGGATTCCAAGGCCAAGCCTGTGATTTCAGGTGGGTTAAACTTCCATATCCCTGACTACCGCCACACCAACGCCACACCCGATGGGCAAAGTGGATTTTCGTGCACTTTCTTTCATGTTAGTTATTATTATATTTTAGTTTTTCAAATGTTTATTCATGTTCATGTTTCATTTTTTTTATCACGAATGAATACATCATCAGGGCCTCGCCAAAACCAATTTAGATAACAATGTACGAGAAAATGTAGCAGATCTATAAGTGGCTATTGTCTTTATTTTATCGAGGTCAATGTGCCTTCTGTTTCAGGTGCCGATCCAGCCCAGATGGGTCTGCAAATCCACGTTCCACTTATTGGTGGGTTCAAATCCCACCTCTTCTAAAAATAAAATGTTCAAAATTATTTTCCTGCACGAGGCAGTAATAGGCGTAACCAAAGGCTTTGGGCGGACACCAGGCAGAGCGCTTGGCAGTGTTGGACGAGGTCAGGTCAGGCTGAGATAGCTTTGGTTAAGTTTCAGTCGATGAAAGTGTGTGATTGGTCAGAAAATTGCGCATTACGAAGACTGGGTTTGGAATCCCCGTTGGTAAACTTTGCCGCAGGACTCACAGATTGCGTGCATGGAGCATTGAGATCGGGTTATGTCGCGCATTAAGGGGGACACAATTGCATGACTGCGGGGAAACCATTTTCAGAAAATTCAGTTTTTTTTCTGAAAAAAAAATTCAGCTGTTCTCTTAGCCATGCAATTGTGCCCCCCTTTGCACCATCAGACGGTACCGGGTGTGCCTTTTTTCTGTATCGCGCAATATTGAACACCTCTCCGGCATCGACAAAACGGTTTTTCTTTTTTTCATTTTCTTTGTGATTTGATTTTTTGTTTTTGTTTTTGTTTTTTTTTTTGTTCCTGATTTATTTCTTTGATCCCGCAGATTGGCTTGTGTGTAGTCCAGGTTGTTTAAAGTTGGGTTTCAATTTCACAACACAGAGAACCCTAACTTAATCTAATCTCACCTGACCTAACCTAACCCAATATAACCTCACCTAACCTGACCGAAACGACTACCCGGCAGAAAAGGCACACCCTGTGCCGCATGATGGGCCATTGGGGGGACATAATTGCACGGCCAAGAGCACAGCTTTTTCTGAAAATCATTCCTGCAATCATGCAATTGTGCCCACCCTTATAAATGACTAAACCCGTGAGTTCTGGAGCAGATCCTCTCCGGTGATATTTGCCGTGACCACGGCTGACGTCACAACAAAAACATGTGCAGTCGGACAACCAGCCTGGCAAAACACATCCAAAGCATTGGAGTCAAGTACAACTATCTTTATAGCTGCGCTGCGGGCGGCGTCCACTTGATGCATCCTGTAATTTTGTTGAACGAGAACGGCAAACGTATTGGAAAAGAAAATTCACAAAAATCCACTTTGCCCATTCCTGCAGGGGTGTTGCGGGTGTGGCGGATGTTGCGGGTGTGGCGTTGGAGAGTGTTGCGGGTGTGGCGGGTGTGGTGTTGGTGTGGCGGTAGTCAGGGATATGGAAGTTTAACCTTTAGGTGAAGGAAAGAAATTGCACAAAAACAGATTCAGAACATTGGCTTGTCCCGAGCGCCTCATATCAGTTGCTTTCGTGGTGACACTCGATTACGCAACAGATTGTCTATTCGCTGCAGACTGCAAGACAACACCCAGTAAAAATCAACATCATGTGTCAAGCATTCCGTCGGAACACCCGCAGTTAGTTATGTCTCGAAGAAATGCGTGGAAAACAGAAATCTTCCACCCCAGGCGGGAAGATTGCTTTCCAGGGCAGGATTGCTTGCGACTGGAAAGTTTGTATACTGTTCACTTGCGCACGATCAGTGAAAATAATTTCGCAAAAACCATGCCATTCATCTGAACTCACCCAAAATTCGAACGAACTCACCTGAACTCATCCAAAACTCGACCGAAATCACCTGTTCTCCGCCGAACTCACGCGAAAGTCGACCGAACTCACCTGAACTTACCCAAAACTCGACCGAAATCACATGAACTCACCCAAAATTCGAACGAACTCAGGGAACGAACGGGGAGTTCAGGCGAGTCATGTCAATATTTGGGTGAGTTCAGATGAGTTCGGTCGAATTTTGGATGAGTTCATGTGAGTTCGGGTGAGTTATTGTGAGTTTGGGTGAGATCAAGTGAGTTTATGGGTGAGTCCATGTTTTACAGATAACCCTCAATCTGCAGGGATCAGAACAACAACACTGTGCACAACCGAGATGAGAAGAAAACTCAAGCCAGGATGGCCAAATTCTCAAGCGGAAATTGGAGCAAAAATCAGCAGGAAAAGGCTCGGGCGAAGGACGCTTCGGGTGCCTTTGATTCTCTTGGCTGCCAAAAGTTTCATGTTTTCATGAGGTTGAAATTTTTTTGTTTTTTTTTTTGAAATTTTTTTTGAAATTTTTTTCCCTGGTTTTCCCTGGTTTGAAAATTTTTTCCCTGGTTTGAAATTCACGCCAAAGTGAAAATAAATCGCCTAAATTGAGGAAATGGTATTCTCACACCTTGGGGATAAAACATGAAGAAAACGTTTATCGCCGTGTGGTGGGAGATTGCTCATCCGCGCGTGACGTCACAAGCAGAGCCGACTCCAAATCGAAGGAAAACCGGTTATCTTTCACCACCCGGGTTGCGAATTTAAGAAATGAGTACGCGTTTTGGGTCTGTGACTTCTGGATTGGTATAATACTGGACTGGTAAAATTCTGGACTGGTATAAATAATTCTGGATTCGTATAAATTTTGATCTTTTTAAATTCTTGACTGGCATAATTCTGGACTGGTATAATTACTGCTTAGAAGAACCCGATTTTGTACACTGCAAAAGAGCAATAGTGCGACTCTTTGCAAGTTGAGTTGCAATCTGTTCGAAGCAATTCCGGTATCTTTTCTTTGAAAATTCTGGATTAGATTTTTGTGCAAATCCAATGAAAAAATTTTCAGGGTTCAGAAATAGTGGAGAAAACTTCGCCCAAATATTCCTGCCTTAATTTTGATCAAAAAGTCTGAATGAAACAATGTCCGCAAATGCACCGCTTGGCCAACTTCTGCCTCTACTCAACCAGCTAGGGTCGCTTTTTTACTTACCCTGCCGCGGCTTTCGATGGCAGAGAGCGTTTTGTTCAAGAATGCTCGATTGGGGCCCCGGACCCTCTCGGAAAAAACAATGCTCGCTGGGAGCCCCGGCCTGCGATCTGAAGTCGCGGCAGGGTTTCTAAACTGGCGCCCGGTCCACCCAAAATATGAGGGATGCCTAATGAGACAAGTGTCTCCAAAGAAGTTCTATTATTTTTTTAAACAAGATGAAATTGACACGCAAAATACGCTATTTTTGCAGTTAATAAAAACTTGTCAAGGCCAGACAGAGATATCAGTTGCGCAACTACTGGCGGCAGAGGCGCCGCCTGTAAGCAGAAGAAGGAACCGTGACATGGACAACCGCTTGATTTAACTAAAACAACAACTGAACCAGGATACAATCACATCAATGGAATTTTTGGACGGCATAAATATTTTGCGCATTTGGAATAAATTTCATACCTTCTCGTTTCTTTTTTTACTTTTTTTTTTACTTTTTTCGCAACCAATAAGGATGAGAATATTCGCAATTAATATTTGTAATTACCTACCCAACGGACCCAGGGGCGGCTCGAACGGGGGGGTGTGGGGGGTGCTTCACCCCCCCAATAATTTTACTCAGTCGGCATTTCGGTCATATCGGTTGGCAGTCGGCAAATGTCTGATGCGGTCGCACGATTTTTTTTTCGTGTTCGCTGTCGTTTTTTGTCTGCAAAGCCCTACATATTTTTTGCTTGTTTTCCTGGGTCCTGGCAACGTCCTGGCTTCCTTTGCCTGCAAATCATTTGTGCAAAGTCACCAAAAATTAGTTGTGGTTCATCGTTACATTCTGATCGAATTCGGGCAAACAATGAATCATGACAAATGGGACACAAAGTGAAATGCATTGGCACTGCATTTGTGGCAAACAAAATCACCTATATGCAGCAAGCCGAATCCCCACAGGTGCAATAGGTGCTTCATTTGTGTCATATATTCTCCAGTATTTTTCAACAAGTGTGGGGCTGGCTTGAATCAAACCAGCCCCACTTCAAACTTCGGAAATCTGGTGATGTCTCCGAAGTTCTTTATTGACGAAAATTCTCTGAAGGAACGACCAACGTGATTTTAATACTCAATAAGTGGCGTAATTCGTCGCTTTGGGTGTCGCCAGTTTTTATTTGTCCGCAAGAGGCGCGGATGTCGCTCGGTGGCCTACTGCGACAAGTATAAAGAAAACGCATTGCGACTATACGGCGGTCGCGGGTTGTCACCCACGGAATGTTAAATTTCTCTGGAACCGTTTAACGGATTTTGACAGAATTTTTTGTGCTGGAAAGCAGAAAAATGTGCGATTTTGGACGTGTATAACAGCCCCGAATTTTCGCTGGTAAAATGCTGAAATATTGGAGATATACAAAAGTGTCCTCGTGGCGCAGTGGTTAGCGCGTCGGACTCGTAATCTGAAGATTGCGGGTTCGAATCCCAGCTGGGACACGAGATTTGCCGTGGCACTTGTGTGTGCATCCTCCCTCGGCGAGGCACGGTAAATGAAATTTGCCATGGCACTTGTGTGTGCATCCTCCTTCGGCGAGGCATGGTGAATTCGGTCGGAAAGACAGACTTAAGTGGCCAGTCTGTTAGTCCTTCGGATGGGACTTTAAGAAGGAGGTCCCGTGTGTAGCATCACACTACGCACGTTAAAGAACACCTAGCTCCAGGTCCAAGACAGAGGCCTGGCAGGTTACATGAACACAGAAGCCACTTGGTATCACCCGCCGATACTCGACGTCGGTTCCTGCGGGTTGGCTGTGCCATAATACCGGCAGTATCGGCAGTTGTGACTGAGGTCTTGGGACCTGGAGCGGTGGGTGCTGTTGCGATTGCCCTCGGGAGTATGCCGGTTCCTCGCCGGGACCCTTGATTGGGTGCCTGGAGCGGTGGGTGCTGGAGCAGCTACTCTCAGGTGACACTTGCCAGTACCTCGCCGGGACCATGGCTGACGACACAACAAAAACATGAACGGTCGGACCACCAGCCCAAGGCTATCTGTCCATAAGACCCAAAAGAAGAAGAAGAAGAAGAAGAAGAAGAAGAAGAAGAAGAAGAAGATGTGATAAAATTCCGGGTTCCTGCCTCACATTTTCAAAGATTGCGCGATTTTTTCCGCTGTAACATGGTTTTGACCTGCGGAAGAGTTGTAGAGGAAGCTTTCAGCTTTCCAAAAATACCAAAATCATTTAATTTGATCATCATTTTATGAATAAAAAACGCGACATGGAATCATTATTTTTTCGTTGCGTCGAAAACAAAAAATGCTTCCACGTCGTGTTTCTCCTCCATAAAATGGTCAAATGATGTTCTAATTCAATGGTTTTGGCATTTTTGGAAAGCTGAAAGCTTCCTTTATAACTCTTCCACAGCTCGAAACCATGTTACCACGGGAAAAATTGCGGCCTCCAAGGGAGACGCGGCCTCATCCCCGCTTATTTTTGTGCAGAAAACAAAATGAATTCTTCCGCGTCGCGTTCTCTCTTAAACAAAAAGAGTCAAATGGTGTTCAAAACCAATGATTTTGGTATCTGTAGATAGCTGAGGGTTTCCTCTACAACTCTTCCGCAGGCCAAAAGCATGTTGTAAGGGAAAAAATCGCGCAATCATTGAAAGTATCAGGCAAGAACGCAAAATTTTATCAAATCAAAATTTGAACATATTTTATCCCCACACGACTTTCAAGTTTGCCCGTGAAAAGTTCGGGATAATTTTATTGTCCTGAAAAGGTCTCATTTTCAGCTTTCCAACACAAAAGATTTCATCAAAATCCGTCATTTGGTTCCAGAGAAATTAAACAGTTAGTTGCCGATGCATGGCGACGCACAAATCAACCAGAGCCAGGAAAACCGGCCTCTTGACGCGACGGCAGAGAAAGGAAAAGAGCGAAAATTGGCGCTCGGTGGGCGAGGATGGGCAATGAGAGTTACGGCACTTATAAGTATTAGAATCACGTTGGAACGACGTTTTTTTCTACTAGCGGCTGGAGCTCGTAAGCTCCTAATTTGCAGAAAAACATGTTAAACTCAACTTACCCAACATAACCTCACTCAACCTAACCTAACCAACCTAACTTTACCTGACCCTAAACCTAACCTAACCTAACTACGTCACGAACCCAAACAACTCATCCAAACCAACAGAGCCAAAATTACATTAGGAGCTTTCGAACTCCAGCCGTTTCTGTTTTTCCTGCCTCCTGGTCTCTATCAGAAAGAAGCAACAGTTTGGGTTCTGTCGCGTTCGATTCCAAGGAAAAGAAGAGAAAAAGTGCAAAAACTGAAACCAATATTGTTGGACCGAATTGCGGACGTTTTTTCTCCGGGCAAAATTGAATCTTTCGTCCCTTCATGCGTCAATCTGTCAGCAGGGTCTTTGTGTTTGTTGTGCCGCCCCCACCCAGACATTTTGCAACCCCACCAAAACTTTGAAATGACACCTGGAACTCTAAAACTCGTTGTTTTGGTTTTCACGGATTTTGTTTTAGACGCAGTGGCTGAAGGTCCACAAATGACCAGAGTGTGCGCATTTCAATTTCACTTCTTTTATTCTATCAACTGAAACGGAAAAAATGATGATTTGCGGCTCCAGTTGCATCATCACGTTTTCGAT
>JASGXE010012147.1:0-12778 GCA_030068105.1 Sinentomon sp. SZTP_YWyxl
CGCAAAACAATGAAGGCACATTGCTAGGATTAATACTCATCTTCCACTTGTCACACCAAGATTGGATTTTCAACAAGTCATTTTGCAATACCTCGAGATAAAGGTGAGATTTTATGGAAGAGTAAATGACTAGATCGTCAGCAAAGAGTCTAATTTTGCAATTTAACCCTGTTGCAATGTCGTTAATGAAAAGCAAGAACAGCAGCGGACCCATCACACTTCCCTGGGGAACACCAGATGAATTTTCGTAAGTTTCGTGAGAAACTACTCTATCCCATTTTACTGAGGATGAACGACCCGAAAGGTATGAAAAGATGAGTTCGACAAGATCACAAGGAAATTTGTAGAATTTCAACTTTGCAATTAGTAAGTGATGACAAATAACATCAAAAGCCTTATTAAAATCAATAAAAATGGCATGTACAGGCAACTTCTGCTCAAGTGATAAACTGATGTCATGAACAAACTCAACCAGTTGGGTTTCGCAAGATAATCTCCTTCTGAAGCCGTGCTGGGATGGGTGTAGAAAATTAATCTCATCAAGACAACTGAGTAGGTTGCGTGCGAGAATTTTCTCAAAAAGTTTGGCACAGCCCGGAAGAATTGAGATTGGGCGGAAATTGGCAACATCGTTTGATTTTGAATTTTTAGGAATAGGACTACAATGGCCTTTTTCCAAAGCTCAGGAAAAATTCGAGTGCGAAAAATGCAATTGAAGAGCGCCACGAAGTAGTCTGCTAATTCGGTGGATAGGACCTCAATCAATATATTGGGGATACCGTCACTACCCGGGGAATTCTTTGCTGAGAGGCTCGAGATGAATTTCAGCACAAACAAACGATCACAGGACAAAATTCTCCGAGATAAAAACAAAGGTGCAGGGTGAAGCGAATTAATGTTAGACGTTTCGAGCGAGCTATGAATTATATTAGGTCTATTGCTCGCAGATTGATGATATGGGTGCGAATGAATGGAAGCGAAATGCAATGAAAAATGTTTGACAATATCGGTGCGATCATGAATAGGTGCACCATTTACAGACACAAAGCTCCCGCATGAACCAGTACGTTTAGACTTCATGTATTTCCAAAAACGATTGGCAAAGGGGGAAGAAATTGCTTTGGTTATAAACCGAGAAAAAAGTCTTTTATTTAGCATACTCGTGGTCTCTTTTATAACACTATACTGAGCAAAATGTCCAGGGGTTTTTGACTTCGCGTATTTAGCGGATATTCGGCGTTTTTTCCGAAAAAGAGATTTCAACTTGTGGTTGACCCAAGGGAATTCACTTCCTTGTTTAATGGACTTTATTGGTACCGTGCTCAAAATGTGCAGGAAGTAATTACAAAGCACTGGAAAGGAGTCAACCACTGGCGACCGCAGATGAACGGAACCAGTCAATGAAGGAGATCGATTGACTGGAACTGGCAGTTTGGAAGCGGATTTCTTTTGAGCTCGGCCAGTATTTGGTGTAGGCGTCACTGTCCGTTCGCCGTGATTGATGGGAACGGAAGGTGCTTCTGCCACGGATTTGTTTGAGGACAGTCTCACAGAGAATTCGGCAAGTGACGAGTCAGATCGGTCAAGTCTGTTTGTCAAACCAGCAAGAACATCACTGTTTGACCTTATGAAAGTAAACACAACGTCCTTGAGTTCGTCAAGGTCCTTTCGAAGCTGCGACACTGTGTTAAAGACGTCAGAGATGTGTTCAACTTCGGAAAAGTTCTGCTTGAAGAAGTTAAAACAGTTTGTGCAGGCCCAGAAAACGTCAGTTGAGCCATTGTCATAAGCATTGACGCAGCTAGTGTGAAACCTCTTCGGGCAGTTTGAGAATCCCAGAACACACGTAAAAATGTCGGAACTTGGATTTTCAGCACGTCCAAGAGAACAGGTGTCGATGCAGTAAAGAACTTTGTTTTGTGAACTGGGTTGACCTTGCGTCTTTCTCGTAGCAGAACTTTTCTTCGGGTTCACCATGATTCGAATATGCACAATTGAACGGTGAAACCAGTGTTAGGTGGTCTTAAGCTGGAGCGAGTTTGACTGAACGGCAGCTGAATGCAGACTGAATGCAGACTCTCTCGCGGTGCACATATTAGGTGCACCGTGCAATCTGCGCAATCTGCGGTGCACATATTAGAATGGAATTAATTTACATCAAGAAAACAGATAAAAATTGCTAAAGTATAAACTTCGGGGCATGACCATTTTATTGCAGAGTGCACACTTATCTTCCATGCAAACAGTTTTATGATACTGTGTATCATGAGGTTGGAGAGGCGGCTTTCAAATTTCAACCAAAATTAGGATATATTTTTATGCAGCAGCGATGCTTGGCTAACTGCGAGAGTTAAACGCCAGTAACACACTGGTAAAGCCTGAGACAAATTTTAGAAGAACTGTCGATTCAAATTAGTATTAGCAGAATCTTGATGAACATGCGGACCTTCGGGACGTTTTCAAGGCCTACTAGACGGATATCAAAGCAATAGCTTGCCAAATACCGACAGGCTATCACAAACCCATAGTTTGACAAGAGTAATGGGTCGTGATGGCGAGGATAACTTCAGGTGGTTAGCCTTGATTGATAAACAAGGATAGGCGAAAGTAGATTCACGCCCATGAGGTTGGCTATAGCAAACGTTGTGCTGACAGTAAAGTGTTGTACCGAACTGTAGATGTATCCAAGGTCGCCTGCCGCGCTAGAGATAACCAGCCAGAACAAGATCAGTTATAGCAACCGCCAACGTTTGCGCGAATGCTAAGCTGTATTTTGAGCACTCACATGGGCAAATGCGCAATGTTTTTCTAGAAAAGGAAAATGCCGTAGATATGCATAGATATGCAACAGCTGCCTACAGCGAGGATCAGCCTGCAGAAGTTTCTTACGTGATTCGGAATAATCCGCAAATGATGTAACCGGGCACTACTTGTATCGCGGATGTATTGAAATCCGCAACCTCACAGTCAATGCTTCCAATGTTTCCAGCAAGTGAAGGAATGAGTGAAAATAAAAATTTCCATTCCTTTTGAAATTAAAACAATTAAAAATCTGTTTGAAACTGTTTGAATTTGTTTTTCTATCAGAAAATTAAACAGACAAGCCGATTAAGGATCCATTCAAGATACCAGCTTATGCGAGTTGATTTGGCGATATTTTTATGTACATTATATTTTTTAAGTTGCAAAATCAATGATCATGTGGAAAATCTTCTGTAATAGATTACGCCAAAACAAAAAAAAAAGAATTAATTTTGTTCATTCGATAAAGTCTGCAGGGTGTGTTTAAATATTAAAGAAGGATATTAGTTATCCAAATTAAAATGAAACCTGCATTTTGGTCGTGAGTTTGTACGTTGTCAAGTTTCACATATAATGAATGAGCAAAAGTTGTGAAATCAGGCGACTGATCGATTCATCAAGTACCAGTAGACTGCAGTTAAACTGAAACACGACCGTTGCCAATCCATCTCTCCTTCATTCTTTCCTTCTTTCTTGAAAAAGCTGGCTGCAAGAGGGACATTATGCAAATTCGGTTCATTTCTTTCAAAGAAAGAATTTTTGATTTGGTTTGATGCTACCATGGACATTGTTATAGGGGGTCAAATGGAGTAGTGCTGAAGGACTTTTCTTGGCCAAAACTCATAAAATCTGCAGTGTGTTAGAACTAAACTTCGCCAAGTATTGCTCTTCAAAATTTTAAACGTAAACTCACACCCAGGGGCTCAATTTAAAAGAAAAGTGAAGGTACTCATTTCTCGGCACAAACAGCAATATTTTCAACAATTTTACAGAACGTATTGGACAATTGAATTTCTTAATCCACGGTACAGAGAAATTCCCTGACAGACACACAAAATATTTAAAAGATAAATTACGATTGTGCATCATTTGTAAGCGAAAATCGAAATGAAAGACATATTAGAAATGATAATAACATCACAAAATCCCAGAAATGCCGGAATTCATAAATCGGTTTGAAAAACACATCGGCCTGCACCAATTCAGGTTCACGACAAAACAGCAAGCATTCGTACAAGAATGATTTGTTGGGACGGAAAAGGAAAATTGGCACAAAAGCTACGTTCAACGCTACGTCTGTTATTTCAAAACTACCAGATTTCGAAATTGCAGCGATTTGCAAAAGGAAAGCGTCACAAAATCCAAGAAATGCAGGATTTCATAAATCGGTTTGATAAATACATCGGCCTGCACCAATTCATGTTCACGACAAAACAGCAAGCATTCGTAGAAGAATGATTTGTTTGGATGGGAATGGAAAATTGGCACAACAGCTACAATTCAACGCTACGTCTGTTATTTCAGAACTACCAAATTTCGAAATTGCAGCGATTTGCAAACAGGCAAATTGCTGATCATTGATGATCATTGATGAACGGCGAAGCGGCATAGTGTTCAAATTTCAAAGAAAAAGAAATTGAATTTAGAAAATCTGAAACAGGACAGACCCTGCCAGGCAACGGTTTTTCGAACCTACCCGAAATAGCGGTTGCACTGATTTCAAGCCAAATTGGAAAAATATTGAAATCAATTTCTGACCCCATTTTCGGAGCTAAAAACAAAGGGTTTATTGCAACATTTTGGATTTTGGCACTGCATTTTGGCACACAATAACGTTTAGGTTATCGTAGACAAAATTAAAAACAACAACTAATTTGACGTCAAAAAAATAAAAAAACCACCAATTGGGCGACAAAACCAAACAAAATACAAAAATCAGATACGGTGACAAGGCGCGTCAAAGATCGTTTATACGAAATGATGCGGAAAAGACCAGCAACCGAAAATGAAATCGTAAAAAAATATGTTGGACCAGGAAATAATTAATTCGACGGTGGTCTGTAATTATTGTCACAACTGTCCACGTGCGATTCACATTGTAGGCGAATTGACAATTTCGGTGTCAGAAAGCAGCCTGCATGTGGAAGAGCATTTCAGGAGTCAATCGGACAAATTTTACAGCATTCAACCCCAATTTTGCCTGCTCGGGTGATTCACTGCATGGGCTTCTTGCGTTGAGTTTGCTTCAGGACGAGAAGCAAAAAATCATAAGTGGGCAGGTCTGAGGTTTGGAGGCCGGGCTGGAAATTCTCCGATCGGCCGATCCATCGCCGCGGAAATAAACTGGCTGCAAATGCATGACAACCACCAGAGACGAGGGAGATGTAGAGAGCACTGAGCAGTGTAACAAAGACATCTTTGCAGTCCTGTACTTTCCTGTGCAGTCGTGTGGATTTGAGAGCCTTCAAAAGAAATTAGCGATAAAGAAACCTCCAAGAGTGCAACCTACATACAATAAACAGAAGCTGCTACAACAAACATTATCTGTATTTTATGAAATGGAATCACAGTTAGTAAGTAGGATTAGGGAGCTAGCCTATTTCAGCGTAATCCGTCCAATCCATATGTTGCTTAAAAGTGTCCGGACGTCAGAGCTGGAGAAAACACGTTATAAGTCCACTCGTATCGTTATGGGTGATTACAGACCAGAAAGCAGTGTCGGTATCATGTTACCTTCATTGAGATGGGACCATGTTCGAGCAAGGAAGGAAGTGACACGCTTCACATGCCTCACCGTTGTCCTTGCAAGCGTTGCAGTCGGGGCTGACACGATGGATGCGGTTAGTGCGATGACTGTGGTGTATGCTAGTCGTAGTACCTTTCGAAGCAAGAGCTTTCGAAGTGTTACCCCATTATCCAAGAAGGGCATGCATCTTCGATTCGGCCGTGTTACGATTCTTTATCACATTTTTCACGGGTGAAAATTTGCTGTATCTTGCTCGCTCAATAACACAATTTTTGATACTGCTGCCATTGCAGAAACAAGAGACTTGTTAACTTGTTTACACGTTGGAATTCGGAGGAATGTACGAGAAAAACATATGCTCCTCATTTTAAATATGCTGCGCAAATGGCGAGAACTTCACAGCTATTTGCGATGGCAGATAATCTGACAGTACAGTCACTACAGTTCACATCAGCACCAACTGCTTCAATTGATTTGCGATGTGCTGTCAGCATCAAATAACAGAAAGAAGATGTCGTCGCGAACGCTACCACAAACACATGTTGATAGCAAATTGTCTATTCAGAGCTAACGTAGAAATGTTCTACAGGTTCTGTTTTCCCTGCATCCTGCTTCTGCATACTTTGCTGACGTCAAGGACGAAACCTAAATAGCAGCACCTTCCGCAGCTGTCAAAAAGGCATATACGAGTACGAAGTCTATTGCCAACCAGATAAAGATATCTGTGTTTCGACAAATTCATAATCTGTGCTTGGTTCGGGATATCGACAATACGACTTTCAGTCAGTGTTGGAATATTTGGACTCTGGTGAGCTGAATATATTGTGTTGAAGTAATTGGGTAATAATGGTGGCAAATGAGAACCTTTTCAATCAATTCGCGCGAAACTTTGTCAGGAAATTTAAGCAGAGTCACGTATCTTTCGGTGTTTATTGCGTACTACCGGATGGAAGATAATAATTCACGGTTATCTCATGTTGTGCGGAGATGACATCACATACATTGCTAATTCCACTCAAATACATAGATCCGCACTAATAATTCTCTCCTGTCAGGTGGGTGTAATAAAGACGGACATCCCATTTAAATAACATGTGGAGGCAGGGGTTAGATTTTAGGACAGAGAGGAGAGATTTGGACAAGATCACATTCACATCCATGCAGGAGAGGAGGTTGGTGTCGATTGGACAAAGCGGAGAGAATCGGCGTGCAAGCACAGGACAAAGAACAAAAGCGCCTCTTGCAAACCGCTGCAATATCCCACTCTTTTGGATCGTCGCGCAAAGTTTAAAACTGTTCGCATTTGAAATGTTCTGGACGGATATGGACAATTTTGGTGTTGAAAGAGAGCAAATAGAATGGAGATTACCATTCCATGAAGAAATTTCAACATTTTCATTTGTGATTTTTCGAAAACGTTTCCCAGATTTCAAAGCCCGTTTCCGAGATATCGAAAAATTCCGCCCTTTAGTTTGCAAAACGGTCTGCAGCACAAATTTTTCCGTTGCAACATGGGACAGACCTGCTGCAAAGTTGTGCGCCAATTTCTGGCCCATCTTTTGACATCAAAATATGTGGCCATTTGGCCCACCATTAATCTTTCACAGAAGCCCGTTAATGTGACTCATTCACTTCCCGAGCGCAAACTCACCATCTCTCTGGAAAGTCAAGGGAGAGAGGTCCGTTCGCCCCTGATTGGTTCCATTTGCGCTCTCCGTGGAAACTCTGGGGAGGCTCGGGGAGCATCCCCGCACGAAATGCAGCTCTTCGGGTGATGTAGATGGCGCGTTTCCCTAATCTGTCGAAAGGTGCGCTGAACATTTGATGGCAAAATTTCATGTCACATTTACCGGCTGCTCTGATGGAAACGCTTTAAATTATGGCATTTTGGGAAACACGTTCATCGGGAAGATTTTTGTTGAAAAACTTCCTTTGGTTTCGAACTCCATGTCCGGACGCGAAACGGCATCATTGGTACATTTCAAATCTTTCATAAATTTTCGTGCAAGAAAACAGTGGCGGATCCAGCCTTTCTCCAAGGGGGGGGGCGCCTGGAGTTTCGAATCCGGAGGGTTTGGGGGGAAGGGTGCGAAAGCTACCAAATGGGGTCCAGGAGAAGTGCCCCGGCAAGGGGTGAAGGGGACGGGGTCCCCAAAAAGCTGGAGCGTTTTAACAAAATTGGGTTCTCCATGGCATGACATCTTGAGACATTACGAATAAAAGTCACATTTCTCTTTTTTTTTGTGAAAAATTTTTGAAAATCAGGAGTTCGCATGTAAACAGAAGTATCGCAACGGAAGTTCGCAGCGCAGGGCTTGCAACTTCAACTGGCCGAGAACTTCACAATATCGAACATAGGTACTGAACTTCATATGCTTTGTTTTTTCGCCAGGCGGAAAACAGACTGACGAGGGCATCCACTGTGGGAGATCTCATTCTTTGTGCTTTGCATTGGTCAGCCAGAAGGCTGACGGGCTGTACTAGACTAAAATAATCTCGTATGTCAAAAGGGAAACAAGATTTGTCACAATAAGGAAAATTCGGTCGAAAATCGTTGATTCAACGGAAAATTACATTCTTTCTAAAATCAAGGTCGGAAAAGGTTATTTTCAGATCTCTCGGTCAGAAATGGGTTGAAATTTTTACCACAAAGGCCGGGAAGTTCGTGACAAAATGAACTCACCGGTCCGTGAGGCATGCGGAAGCATACGAAAGATTTGTGCGCGCAAACTTAACACATGAAGCACCTTGTCGCAAGTCACCTTGCTCACAAATATTTAACAGGCGTGGAAATTTTTCACCATATGACAAATCTCCATGGTTGGACCCGAGAATGAGATATCCTATCACCACGTTGACACCATTGTTTCAAAGTCCAAGAAATCCCTTGGCCATATTTATAGAATTCTTCGTTACGCTTCTACAACAGCCAAGCTGCTTGCTTACAAAACCTTTGTCTTACCCACTTAGAATATGCCTGCGAAGTGTGGGACTCGTTTTTGGTCTGTCTGTAATATTTCATCTGAAGCGTGTCCAAAGACTTGCAGCGCGAAGTATTTCAGCGGATTTAAAACTTGAAACTAGTGTCACAAGCTTGCTTACTATGCTCAGTCTGGAGGCCTTATGTGAGCGACGGAGATTCCGGCGTTTAGCCCGCATTTTTCCGGCATTCTGACCGGTCGATCCTCCCTCAACCGTCCATCTTCATTCTCCTGCATCGACACTGCACCTCGAACTCATTTTAACACTCATGTAGAGCCTATACTACGGTTCAATCCATATTTTAACAGTTTCTTCCCAAGAACCGCAAGGGATTGGAACGCCCTCGATCACCCATTTGTGCTCTAGGGTTTCTTGCCTCCTCAAAATGTGAACACTGTGCATACCTTCAAAATCACTTTGCAATTTCATTTTGATACTTTGTGGTTGAATACCTTAGTTTTTATCCATACGCTGACTTTCCATTGGTTTCAGTTTTTCACATTCTTCTCTGCATTTTACTGTAAGACGTATCTTATTTTTTGACTAGATGGCAATAAATATGAAAATAAATAA
This sequence comes from Sinentomon sp. SZTP_YWyxl, assembly GCA_030068105.1. Taxonomy (NCBI): domain Eukaryota; kingdom Metazoa; phylum Arthropoda; class Protura; order Sinentomata; family Sinentomidae; genus Sinentomon; species Sinentomon sp. SZTP_YWyxl. Next base: position 9,104 of record JASGXE010012147.1, read on the forward strand.
ATATGAAATAAATATGAGATGGTGATGCTTGAAAATTTGGTAAATGTTGAGTGACTTTTTCAAAAACTGTGAAACGTCAGGGTCCGTCGGGGCACTTCATTAACCTACCTACAATCGCATAGCCTTTTTAACCATGTAGACGTTATCAAGCTTGATTCTGTGAGTGGAGGCACAAAAAGCAGCACAGTAAATGAAACGTAGCTAAAAAGTGCCCTTAAATCCTCCAAAAAGAATATAATGGAATAAAAATTTATAGTATTTTAGACCATCTGCCGCACATAAACAATGCCAGTTTTAACTATTCAAAATCGTTAGAAAATAAATGAAATGATTTTGATTGAGAGAATATTCTCTTCGAAGCTTTGAAATATTACCGTGATGTTAGGAGTCTAGTGAATTACACGTAGTCTCCTAGGTAAGATAACACTGTGTAACTTTGGATGCAGTACATTTTCAAAAACAAAATGAGGCGACAGCTCTTTCAGAACACTGCGTCAATACCAGCCACCTATGCCAACACAAAGTTGTTGTCTGAGCCAAAGTCCATGATTCAAGAGAAACATCTGTGATGCCATTCAGAACTCAAAACATGGGCACAAACCACACAACTGCTGAGAAGGACCCACCCTGAGCCATTTCTGGGAATCTTTCAAACAATCTCGGAGGCGATGTTTTCAGAGCAAGTGGCAATGCTGTGTCGTCAGCTGGACCAAACTCAGATGCCTTCAAGCACCAGAGGATTTTTTATTGATTCCTCCGAAACGTAGTTTCATTTCACACACGTTGAGAGTAATTACTCGTATATCAAAATAACACTGTGTTACCTTCCCTAGGATCATAGATTACGAGGCACTAGAACCACAACATGATGTTTTTTTTTAAATACTCAAAGCGAAACAACATTCATAAAAGAGGAAAATCAACATATCGACAAAAACCCAAAAGTAAATACTGAAAAACCTACAATTAGGTAGGGGACTGGAGAGTCCGAACTTAACTACACGGAAATAGTAAGTCAGTTAAGCTCATTGCAGTTGAAATATAGGCGCTTTAAAACAATTTTCTGAATAAATTGTTAATTTTATTGTTCCAGTCTAAATGCGCGCCACGAATCAATGCCAACATCGTGATTTTATCATGATGAAAAAGCTGAACAATACAATAACTATAAGACAATCAAATTTGGGAAAAAATCTTCCCGGCTGATAAATATACAGAAACCGTTCTTCTCAAAATTTGAGAAATTATAAGAGATCGTGCGTTTTGGACTCTCATATTTAACTAGCGCTTCATTTTCAAGCTCTACGAATCGGCACAATCTGCGATCATGTCCTTGTGACATTGGCTTTATGTGGCGTCAGGTTTGCAAAATGTCATTGACATAGAAATAAAAAAAGTCGCGGTCACAGGTTTCTTGGTTGTGGAACTCCAAATTCCATGATTATCGGATCTGAAAAAGTTATTTTTATTGTGACGAATTTAACCTCTGTTAAAATATGATTTAAAGAGCTCAAGTAATCCATTAGTAATTCTATCACGTCCGTCAAATGCATATAACGCAAGTCATCGGTGACTCTAAATGTCGTGCACTGAGAAATTTAAAGAACACGGTGGATGAGGCCTGATTTCCTATGGATTATGGAGGACCACGCAAGACAGACCAGGCCCTGTGGTTGGTTGCCAATGAAATGAACAAAAAAATCGACTCCAAATTCCAGTCAATCAAGGCATTTGATGTGCCGCAGCATTGACCTTATCACTCGGTGCATAAAGAGGCAATTATGGCGCACAAAAATGGCTCCCAAAGATGTCCAAATAAAGAGACTCCAGGGGTTAACGTGAAGGAGGAGAATTATAAAAAATTCTGCAAAAAAGAGAAGTTTGGCATGTCTTAACCATCACAACAAAGAGAACAAGTCACATGGAAAATGGCTATAAAAGTTTCGGGTTAAGAAAGACGAATCGACAAAGTATAAAACTCACATAAGTAGCATTTCCAAAGCGCGATTATCTTTTTCAAAGACCGGAGAAAGTAGTGACTAATATTTGTGATAAAAAAACCTGAATGATTTCCTACCCGGAAACAGATTGAAGAGATTCAAATCGTATTGAAGGTCTGGTATCCGACCAGAAACAATTTGTCCAACAACAAAAAACTACTCGTAGATATATAACAAATAGATACAGGCATATTTCTCGAGCTGCGTGTAAGTCCGATCAGCGTCATCCCATTCTAGGTAAATGAGACCGACCCTAAATGCACTTCCGGGAAATACATCTGAATTTCAGGACGTGTAGTTTTCAGCGTTGAGAATGAACACTTTAATGCATCAGGCACGGACAGGTTGATTCATAAGTTTTTCTATTCAAACATTAAAGTATTATTTTGTTATAGACTATTCAGGCATTACAGTATTTCGGAAAATAAGTCCTGTGCACATACATGTATGTATATGCATGCTGTATGTACATACATTGTATGTCTGAGTAATTCATACATACAATGAATGTATGAGGTGACGTATCTGTGTAACATCTCTTTCAAAAAATTTTTGACAGTCGCCAGTGTGAGTGCAATCAATCAATGGATTTCCTATTTCGGAATGAAGTTTTTTTCATGGTCGTTCTGGCAGCTTTCACTACGCTTTTTACAGTGGTAAGTTGCGAGATGCAGATCTATACCTAATGCAGTTCTCTGACGCATTTTTCACTGTAATTCACGAAGACGTGCAGTGGTAGACAGCGCGACAATCCACCAATATTTGAACAGCAAATACGACCATGCAAACTCGAACACCTAATGCGACGTTTACAACACATTGGAAGACAGAGAGAGAGACATTGAGAGAGGAGGCAGAGAGAGATAGAGAGAGAGTTAGATAGAGAGAGGGTAATATTGAACAGTGCAACAAACGCATTTCTAGTGCCGCAGTGACTTCGTTCCTCTAGAAACCAAGATTGAACTCCAATAATTTGTTTATTGATTCGAAAGTTTTAATAAGTGCTGTTGAAGTCCATGAGAGAAGAGAAATCTAAGTAAGAGCAGCAAAGTGGTCTTGTTTTAAGCTGCATAATCTCATTACACAATTACTCGCAAGATTATCTCTCCTGAACACTCATCTTGGCTGATACTTTTTTTTCCAGGGAATTGGAGAACGCGAAACGGTAAGAACTGATCTGGGTGGTTCGTTTGAAAACTAAAACCTTCCACTTATTTGCTTTCTCGAGAAGTACCTTCCCCTGGTGCTTATGTTGGTCGCCAGAGAGTGGCGAAATGACCACAGAGTGGTGAAATGACACGGGGCAGTGAAAGACATTGAAAAAGAGAGAGAGGAAACGCAGAGATACACAACCACGTCAACAATTTACGCTCAGCCAGTGTGGCGCCCATGAGGCAATCACATGCGAGATAAAGTGTGAAGAAGAGGAGAGGTTGTTCCAATCTATAATTGTGCGAGGGAAAAACGAGCTAAAGTAACGGCTAGTTTTGAAAAGTGGGACATTTAGAGCAAGTCCGTTATCGGTTCGCCGCTGGATCACCTTTTTATTATTCCGCTGAATAACTTGGAGCCTACCTTCCCTGCGCCTACTAGTCAGAGTTGGCAGGGCGAGTTCTCCGAACAACCCAGATACACTTGTGTCTCTGGTTAAGAGGCGATATAATTCAACAATTCA
>JASGXE010012148.1:0-13860 GCA_030068105.1 Sinentomon sp. SZTP_YWyxl
AAAAGATAGGGTCGTGTCCAAGTGAAGTCCCAAAATTGAGTTTTTGGGAAGCCGTCATGATTGTGTACATGACACCGATTTTTACCCCTTCATCTGTCATTCTTGATGCCTTGCAGCTGGAATTGACATCTGGACTCTCCGTGATTGCGAAGAAGAGGTTTCGGAGATGGGTAAAAGGTTAAAAAAAATTTTTTTGAATTTTTTTGGCAAACCAACCGCCAGCTTGTGGCAAAGAAAAGGAGTCATGTGTACATGTCACCGCCAGGTTAAGGGTTAAACTAGATGCTGCTGCACACGTGCATCCCACTACCATTCTAAACGTTTAGAACAACTGGGGCCAAGCAGGTCAGTGAAATACGCACCATCTGGTAAGAGAGTTGAGAAGTCTTCCATCGTCTCTTTTCAGGAGTTGATCCCTCTTATCCTGAGCACAATAAGTCTCCATCCTGACTCAAGCTGTAGAGATTCACTGTTGAATTTACTCTTTAACTTGATCAAGAGGCCTGATGAAGACCAAAGAAACATGATTTCATTCGGTAAGTCATTTCTAGAGGACCACCCTTTTGTTCTGCAGATGCAAATATGTGTACCTACTACTGAAATATGTGTACCTACTACTGCAAGCACTGAAGAACTCAGGGCCAGAACCTCAGTGCCAAAATGGTTTGCCACAAAATGGAAGGTTGCGTTCCAATCACCAAGAATACAGGCACCCCACAACGACGTTATCAGCTAGTTTTCTGAGATGTGCCGTTCACCAGAAAGTTGTGAGAAATTTCTAACCTGACAGACAAACGTCATCTCTGGTCATCACGCAAACAGTGAATAAAGAGGGTTCGCTTCGCTCAGCCACTACGTGCATCTTATTTGCACACGTCATTTTCATGGGTGCTGTGATCTATTCAACTTATTCCACTGTGCCCCAGATTAAATTATGATCTCGTATCAGAAGGCAGGCATCTTTGAAGTGTTGAAAACATTTTGCATCAGCTCACCTTCTGTGCCATCAAATGGATTCGTGTGTTGATCAGAATTTCGACAAAAAGTGACTTCAGTGTCTTGACTATCGACCTGCATGATTGAGAGAAAAGTCAGTTTAGCCATTGCTGACATGGGGAAGATTCAAACTCTTGATAAGCTCCCCTAGACGTTTCAGACGTTTGCTGTGGTGTTGACATTTTTGCACAAACTTCACCTTGTGTGCTACTGTTACTTGTTCATTTGCTCGTGATGTTCTAAAAGATCGTTATGCCCATCATTTCCCCAGGATTTGTTCAGATTGCCCAGGTACTCGGCCCACGGAGAATTGAGGCCGAACTCTTACCGCAGTGCTGGGAACAAATTGGACACAAATATCCCGAACGGAGGCTGCTTGTGGCTGAAGCATGTGGTGCACTGGTTCCTTACATTCCTGTAAGTTTAAAACCTTTTAATTTGGCCGTTCCATATTTGCACTTGTACTCTTTTGTGAACAATGCAGGTGTGCCTATGTTGTTTTGTATGTGTGAACCAGCATGTTCGATCCAACCCTGCCCGTAGACCAGATAAAAACCAGCATCCTTTAGTTTAACAGAATGGATAAATAACTAACTTGATGCTATTTCGATCTCCGTTTTAAATTGTTGAGGCGTGACGTTTCGAGGGTATCGCACCCTCGTTGACGAACGATTGAACTCAAGAAGGTGTTGCTGACTGCTGCTTGAGTTCAGTCGTTCGTCAACGAGGGTGCAATACCCTCTAAACGTCACGCCTCAACATTTGAAAACGGAGATCGAAATAGCGTCAAGTTTGTTATTTATCCATTCTGTTAACATGCAATGTCCACGTTTCCACGCCTTGTTATCCTTTAGTTTGTTTCGTTGCATTCTTGTATCAACGACACCAACAAGCGGCTTATGTAAATTTAATGTTTAGTGTTTATCTTCTAGACTTGTAATTTCTGCAACCACATGTTGCTCTCCATTCCCCAAAAATAGCCGAAATGGTGAACTATGTTTTTTGTACTTTGGTGAGACACTGACAGCTCTATTCAGGGGAGCAGACTGAATCGCCTCCTTTTTTCCTAATTTTTTATTGCTATCAATATTTTTGTTTTGTAGGCTGCACCAGAATTTTCGTAATTTCAGCTCAAAATTTTCCATTATCATAGAGCTTTCACTGACATGGGGAGCGCCGTGGTTGCAGGTTCATGTCCTGCTCCCTGTAAGGGAGATCGGTCGGCCGTCTGATGACTAACCGATTCTCCCGACCAAGATGACCATAACCTTCTGTTTGTGTTGTCCTTGTGCCGTTTTTGTGCTGTCTTGTCTCGTCCCCCTCTTTTGGAGTTGCCAGCCATCGGTCAGCCTGGAAGGGGTTATTTGTTGCATGCTTTGTGTCACCACAATACTCCACTTACCGCAGGCCGGCTGCGGCCAGAGTATTGCATGGCGGAAATCAAATCAATCAATCATAGACCTTTCACTGACATGCATGCCCAATTATTTTTGAGATGCACTATGAAGACGTACCTGATTAAATTTTGTTTATTTTAATCACTATCTCGATGGAATGTTTTATGTAATCTAGCTATCTGATCTTTCATCGCACCAGGAAATATCAAATTTTCCCAGTCTTTTCTTTCTAAAATACCTAATGGACACGCTCTGGCACAGTGGCGTGAGAAGCACCATGAACAATCTTGGTTATTTTGCAGCAAGAAACCAAGAACAACAGCTGCGTATGTAAAGCAAGGTCGTAATGAAAAAGTCAAAAATTGCTGTTTCATGGCTGACTCCCCCTCCCCCAAAATAGCTCACGAAGTATGAAAAAATCCCCTAAACCAAGCAGATTATTTTCAACAAAATGAAACTGGCTTGGCACTCTTGATGTCCCCTTATCACTTGCATGGTGACGTTGTCCCCTTATCACTTGCATGGTGACATTGTCCCCTTATCACTTGCATTGTGACGTTGTCCCCTTATCACTTGCATTGTGACGTTGTCCCCTTATCACTTGCATTGTGATGTTGTCCTCTTATCACTTGCATTGTGACATTGTCCCCTTATCACTTGCATTGTGACGTTGTCCCCTTTTCACTTGCTTTGTGACGTTGTCCCCTTATCACTTGCATTGTGACGTTGCAATACAATTTTATTGGGCCACTGACTGACAACAGAACTCCAAGAAGCTGTTGCAGGCCTCTGTTGTGATAGTTCTGTCAGGAACGACGTTGTCCAAAGAGTGTTAACAAAGGATGTATTGCCTAGCAGGGAAACATGAAAATCGGTCTGTCCAACATGACTGGTTGCATGGAGAAAAACCTTGTTTTTGTTTTGCCGTCAGTTTGGATCATTTCATTTTTTATAAATTTCAGGTTGAAATCCGTGATTCGTTAGTGATATCCATGCTTCAGCAGATGCTCTCAGAGGAGAAGGATGAAAATGTCAGAGTGGCAATTGTTCTTAACTTGGCCTTTGTTGTTGCATTTCTTTCCGATAACAGCAAATTCACACTGGTAGGTAATGCTAAGGGCTAAATTAATTATTGTGTTGTATACTGTGATAGTTGAAAAAGAAAAATTGCATCAGAGCACCATTCCACGGAAAAACCAGCATCAAAAACGAATCAACATTCGAACAAAATGGTTCGAGCTAAGGCTCAGAGGCTTAACTCGAACCCCTCAGTTCGAATGTTGATTCGTTTTTGATGCTGGTTTTACCTATTGTGCTTTTATGCAATTTTTCTTTTTCAACTTATTTTCTAGCAGGGGGTTGTCTATTGTTTTTTTTTTGTGGTTGATCCGGTCCCAGGAATTACAGAATTGTCTTGCCACCACCATCAGGTTCCCTCTCATGTGGCAACTGATGAAGTGTGAGGGGGACAGACAGAAACAATGCTGTAATTTATGAAAAAATTTGATCAACCATACCACTTACCGACTTTTGCAATGTGAAAGTCAATTCACGGTTTTGATTGTGCCTTTGGCCCCAGTTCTTTAGTTTTCAGTCTTGTTCTTTAGTTTTCAGTCTTTTTAAGCCAGTGAGCCTGAAGTGGCTACTGAACTGGTCGGTGTTTCTCATCAAGTTACACTTACAAAAATGTCCTGAATTGAGTGACAGTGTCTGAATTTGAAATTTCTTATCCAGGGTGCAACTGTGAGTCATTTACAAGTTCCAATTCTTGGAATTTTGACCATCGTGAGTGCAAATAAAACTGACGAAACACTTTGAATCAGTTCAAATTTTAAACTCTGCCACTCAATTTTTATACCCGCGTGTCAGTTTTTAGTTCACCATATGGCCACCTGTGGTGATAAACTAAATTCAAGCAAGTTTTGCGACATAAACAGCAATCAATGTTTGATCAATTTTGCTGCCTGTTGTGTCATTTTCCTGTGCTCAGAGGCACAATGAAAATTTCATTCTTTCTTAATAAAAAAAAAAAAAACTCCATCTGGGCAAAAGAAAATTTTGAAATTTTGCTTTGCACATGTTAAACAATCCTGCATTTTGTTACTGCACTTTGAGTTTTTTCTTCATTATTGCACCAGATATTATCTTGCTTTGCTTTCAGTTGTTGGATACTCTGTTTCTGACACTTAAAAATGATCCAAGTGACAAAGTGGTCAGTTCTGTGATAAACGTCCTCCTTCCAACACTTGCCAAGTGGTCACTTGAAACAGGATCTCTGCTGAGCCAAATTTGCTCAAGGTCACTGGCCTTGATTGCATCTTCAACAAGTGTTGGTACATATTTGGTCATTTTGGTTGCCTTCTTGGTGTTTTTTTTCCACATTTTCCAACTACTGAAATGCAAAGAAAAGAACCAACTCTTAACGGCGGTAATTTCAATCGAGGATAAACCTGCATTGCAACTTTAGTCCTGACTTTTCCGAAAATTCGCATAAAGAGTTTCGGAAAAGTCAGGACTAAAGTTGCAATGCAGGTTAATCCTTTATTGAAATTACCTCCGTAAATTGGATAGGATAGGAGATGCAAAGCCAGGGACAGAACAGAGAAAATGGACAAGTTTTGAATGGCATTGTTCGATTCTAGAAATGGGAGTTTCTTCCAACATGGTGTAACTGGTGCATGCTTTCATTGACTTGAAATTGTGTAGATAATCGATCACTGTTAGAACAGACGCTCATCATCCAGAGCCACCATTTCTGAGCTTCAAAATACTTCAGAAAAATAAGAATTTCAATTTTGTGCCTGTATTCAGCCAGCTTATTCTTACGCTTGGCTTTGTGGAAATGAGTGTTACTTTCTTTGACATTGGTCGCTAACTCCTTGATTTATGTTCTTGGAATGGTGACATTCTGGGTTGAAAAGCAACCAGAAATTTTCGTCAGTTTTAAAATTCTCTGGAGTAGCTGTCAGTGTTGCCTTCACCTCGTACAGGACAAACATCGTTGTTTCTTCTTCCGAGAGGTGTTTCATTTTTTCGGGTGCCAATCTTGATCAGTTTGTTTATGGCATGAATATTTGTTCTTTCATTGTATTCTGTAGGCCTTGAAAGATGGAACTGGCAATCTAGTCAAGCGTAATGATGATCGTGTTCGATTGGTGCTCCTTTCCGTGTCAGTTGTTCAGGTTTTGCTACCTTTTCTTCTCGTTTGTGTTCTGAAAGGTGTTTCCTTCAACGACTGCATTCATGATAATGTTGATCCTGCACATACATGTTAGTTGAAGTTGAAACTTTATTACAGTTTGTGGTCACACACAATTCAAACCAGAAATGATCCTCTTTTTCTTGATCTTGATTCAGTTGTGGCCTGAAAGGGGGCAGCAGGCGTAACTGCTCCCTCTTACGGGGTGAAAATGTTTTGGGGAAAACCACAATTTTCCACAAAAATAAAACCCAAAATTTTGCAGTCGTGTCCGACTTCACACACGAGATGCCTTCCTAAGGGGCTCTCCTGCTGGGGCCCTTCCACAGACCCACACTGGAGGCAAGACCACCTGCCACCCCTCCCCCTCCTGAGGCTGATCCCCCACTGTCTTGATGCATCCGAAAGGGGAAGAATGACCGAAGTCTTCATTATCAATCTGCCCCATCCAGGTGCGCAAAGTAAAGAAATACTTGCTCTATTCTGTGCTACGGTCTTGAGGTGCACCCATGCCAGCTTGTTTTTCGCTCATGGCACCGATTTTACAATCCATTGTGTTAAAAACTGATTTGTCCTTGTTCTCCAGCACCTGTGAATGTTAATGAAGAACTTTGTTCCAATACCAAATGGTGTCTCTCGCCATAGCCATAATTTTCATTGATTATCCTGTCAACACAAAAATAAAATTACTAGACTCGCTAAAACTTTGTTTTTGGGCTTGGTTGAATCTGGTTTGTTTCTGTCCTTTTTTCTTTTTGCATGCTCAGCCCAGGGCTTATGGGGATGGTTTTCCAGAGATTGGACGTCCAGTGATTCAAATTGGGTGGAGATATACTGAAAAAGATCAACGAAACCTTGCTAGTTTAGGCATGGCACGGCAACCATCTCTCAAAGATTCATTTTTCTTTATTGAGTGTCCTGTGATTTAAATAAAGCCTAAGCGGTTGCATCAATTTTACTTCTTTGTCCGCTTACCACGTCCGCTTACCACCTGCTTTTAGCTTTTTTCTTGGGATGCTTTTTTGTTGCTGTTTTTTTTTCATTTTATTTGACCTTTTGAATTCTTTTCCGTGCAGTCCGAGGTCTACCTGATCCGTCCAACAAGCTGAGTTCTATTGTCCACATCACCTCAAACAGTATGTCTACAACTGCCAGTCAGTTTGTTGCTTTTGAAGCTGCTGTCAAAAAAGGTCTTTCAAGATGGCCAGAACTTGATTGGGTCACCAGTGTTCTGTAAGTTTTATTGAATTTTCAGCATTCTGAAAGTCCAAGTCTGATTAACATTCAAGAAAAGTTGTTACGAGTTGGCCAAAAATAAAATAATGGCATATTTCTTTCTAACCTTTATGCCCAGTTTTTCCAACGCGGATCAAAATTTGATCTGAGATCAGAAACTACTGATCTCGGATCAAGTCGAATTCGAGTTTTTTTGGATCTGATCCGAGATCACGCCGTCGAAACTGATCCTGGCAGTGGCTGATCTCGGATCAAAATTGTGTGTTTTTCCAAGGTGGCTCAAGTCCTGATCTCGGATCAGTTGGCTCTGATCCGAGATCAAATCTGATCCTCCATTTTTGGCGGATCAAGGGTGGATCAAACTGGTATTTGTGTTCAACTGTGACGCAGTAGTTCGCAGAGTTTCGTTGTTTTTGCAGGCATTCAGTCCGAAGGGTGGCACTTGTGGCGATTTATTTTTTGCACATTTTCCCCTTTTATGAAACCACAAAATTTAAAAAAAAATTCAATTTTTATCCATTTTTTGGCTTTTGTATGGTTCCATGATGTGTGAAGACAGAGTGTCTTGTTCACCGATCGAAAACATTTTTTTCATTTTCTGAGCCTTTTCAAATGAAAGAAAACGAAGGGCCAAATTGACTTGACCGACCTTGCCGTCTCCCTATAATGATGGCAGCAAATCACGTCCGTGAGTTTGGTCTCCTCCAGATAATATGTCAAGTTTTTGGAACTGTGACCGAAAAAAGAAGCTCAAAAAAGTTCAAAAAAGGCAAGAAAACTCTGCTCACTGCGCCAACTTCTTTTCAGCATTTTTAACGTTGACACGACAACTGCAACAAAGTTACAAAATTTGTCATGCAGCTCGCCAAAATCCGAACTTCCAAACAACAGCCAAATGATCACTCATCAATTTTGGAAAATTTTGCGTTCAGGTGAGTTTGAACCGGTACCTGTGAGTCCGCAGTCGGACGCGCTACCGTTGCACTTCACCCCCTGTCGGCGAAAACTTTCAATAATGTCAGTTTATACTTTACGCCGACACGCGCTTTGAACAAGGTCCCTGAAAGACAGCGTTCTTTCTTCGCAAGCGTTCTCTGTTGTCATGGCAACGCGAAAATGCGAATATGAACTCCAATGCAGAGTCTGTTCCAACAGTGCTTCAGAAACTGATCCGAGATCAGAAATTCTCTCTGATCCGAGATCAGTGCCTCTGATCTGAGATCAATTGATCTCGGATCAGATTGCTGAAAAAAACTCAACTCATTTTGATCTACTGGGCATTAACCTCTATCAGTTCAGAGCGCCATAAATGCTGACACGCTATTGTTGCCTGCACAAGCCCACGCAATGTTTTTGCAGTGGCAACAAAATACCACCACTGGCATCCTGCTGAACTTGTGCCAAGTAATACCACACATGCAGCAAAATAAGTCACCAATACCTGTGCTGTGAGGTTGCCTGGATTGGAAAGCCAATCCACACGCTTGTTTCTTCTCTGCATGTAGTGGGAAGCAGTCGTTATTTGTTTTGATTCAGAGTGTTACAGCTGCAGCTCTTTGCTCTTTTGCTATGGCCAAAAAAAGTGAGAATGAAATTGACAAATTTGCTTGGCCAAATTGAGCACGTCAGAAAGTTCATCATTTTGTCAAAAAAAAGTCCTTGGTTCATGGTTGCCACCAACCTGGAGAACCTGGAACACTCATGGGTCTGGAAAACCTGGAAATCTCAGGGATTTTGGAAAAAACCCTGGAAAATTGAAAATTTCCAGAAATTTCCATTTTTAGTTTACATTTTTTTTTTTGAATTTCCAATTATGACACCTGAGGAACATTCTTGTATTGACCCATTCGACCAATTCTCTTTCCACCGTGTCTTAATTTCTTCAACAACCCATTCTTGATCTTGAACCCATAATCAACCCTGGAAAAACTGAGAATCCTAATGGAAAACTCAGGGAATTCCAATTTTTCAAAACAGTAGCAACCATGTTGGTTATTCCAATGTCGTAATATAATTTAATTTCAATAACTTGCAAGGGCACAGCCCGGCGCAAATTAACAATAGATATGCAGCTGGTAAGCATTGTCAGAATTGAGGATGCAATACAAAATAGAAAATAATTCTTTTGACAAGAAACTGCCTTAGATCAACATGTTCCGTGAAACAAGTGAATCAAAATCAAAACAAGTGAATAAGACAATAACAAATGCCTATGTAGGGACTGACCGATACCGATACCGGTTCCGGTTTTTTCCGATAATATCGGTTTTTTACCGGTACCGGTAGTATCGAAAAACGAGTTCCTGGAAGGGAATAATTATTCATTTTTGAGAGAGGTATGTTTTCCCTTTTCTGTGGCGCCAGAGAAGAAATTATTTTTGATTTTATTGTTTGGATTTGATGGCGGTCCATCAAAGAGTTTTTTTCCTTGTCTCAAAATGTGGGCTCCTCCAAACAGTTCCCCCATGTCTCCACTGTAGGTGTGAAATGTGAATGTCCTTGTCTAACCCCCTTCACCCATCCTCATTCCGGATACAATAACCCCCTTCGCCCATCCTCATTCCCCTTTGCAAACAAAGAATCTGTGTTTCTGCAGGTACCCAAATGAATCCAGACCAACTCCAATCCCTTTCCAACCAACCGCCAATCCCATCCTGACTCAAACACAATGTATGCAGGAAGGGGGGGCTGGGATTTGGCCTCTGTTGCACATATTTGATGAATGAAAAGACAGCCGGCATACGCACACGCACACACGCGCGCATACGCACACACATCCAGAGCCAAGGGATTCATTTGAGCATTTGAAAAAAAAAGAAAAAGAAAGCTGGTGGCTGTGCTGCCTCAAAGAAAATGCAACTTCTGGCAATCAGAAACCCGTACAGTGTGGACTTTGGCTCAAGTTGTTGCATCAACTGGTCACATGAAAACAGCTTGTTTTCAAATGGGGGCGGTGTTGCTGATGTTTGCGCTTTTCAAATGGGGGCCGTGTTGCTGATGTTTGCGCATCTGATGCAGAAATAAAAACCGGCTTGCAAGTGTAATTTGCTCCAACATCCGCACAGTATGCAAAAGCCTAAAAATATGTGCTCATCCTCCAATTCAGATTTAATTTGGGAAAATGAGAAGACAACCCAAGTACTGCATCCCCCACCAGTTCCTTTTGTTTAACTGTGTGCCCCAATCATCTTGTGTTTTCTTTTTCTTCCTTTTTCATGACATTGTCTGCCTCGGTGATTGATTTCTTTCATGTGTGGGCAAGGGAGCAAAATGTGAGAGGGGGTTGCTTGCATCTGTGGAGGAGGGAGGGCATGTGAAGCAGATACTGACCTGCAGCAGCTGCCCATGTGCTGGAGGTTTTGAACTTGCAGGGTCCCGGGCGCCCATTTTTCTCCGCACCTTGTCTGTTCCGGCGGTGCGAGTTGCAGAGGGGAGAGTGAGCCTTGTGTGGACGGGACGCTTCACATGGCACAGCCTGTGATGACTTGAGGCCATGCCTTGATGACTGGAGGCGTCACCAAGAGGTGGAATGTGTGGCACAGCGAATTTTGGGAAGTTTGGCCGGCACGAGCACCCAACTGTGGGTTTTTGCTTAGATTCAAAGCTGCAGATGGCACCACATGTCATTTGACCGAAAATGACTTCCAGAAGGTGTTTTCTGAAATCGGTCTTTTTTGTTCTCTTGTGCAAGACTTTGTATTTATCTTCTCCTCTCCTGTTGTTATTTCGGCCGGCATTAAACTTGGTCTAATAGGGTTTCACCCTTTGAGGGGGCGATTTCAAAAGACAGTGGCAAGTGAATAAGGGCATTCCATGGCCTTTGGGACAAGATTTTTCTGTTTCATGGTCTCAACCTGCTTTGTGCAGGTGAATGATCTTGGATCGTCTGTGGTATGACAGAGAAACTCTATGGCATGGCAATGTGACCTTTGTGGTGGGAACATGCATGAAGGTGCTCATTGCCAACAAGGTGGTGCTGCCTCAGGTGTGCTTTTGTTGCAAGCAGGGTGCATTTTTGCTTGGGTGAAGGCCCGCTTGTCTGGATGGGTGGGTGTGCTGTGGGAGTGTGCCAGCAGATGGTTCAGCGTTTTGGTTTTTGAAGGGGCTTTGCCATGCATGCATGGCCGGTTTTCGAGTTTTGTTCCCCGCGGTTTGCATATGGAAGGTGGCTGCTGTGTGGGTGGGGGTGCTGCCATTGAGGATGGCTGCTCTTCTGAGCCTGAATGTCATCTAATCTGTGCTATTGCCTTGATTTACAGGGCTGGACCTGTTGAGCCAGCTTTGTGCTGAGGCCTTTCAGTGGGGCGTTTCTATTCATATTCCCTTGCTTGCCTTGACCGTGAGATGTAGTTAACCCTGCACAGGGAACACAGGTGCATGTGGTCTGGCACCACCTTGCCCAAAGCAGATTGGCAGTTTGGTTTTCTGAAGAGTCCCGCACCACACTGGGTGCCATTTTTTCTTCATAAATGAAACTGGCATTTTAGAATTGAAAAAAAAAAACAAATTTTGAAATCTTAAACATGACAAAAAACAAATTTTGTAATCTAAAAACGACAAAAAAACTAATTTCGAAAACTAAAAAACGATTTTCATGGAGAAATAAAACCAAATTTGCATGGCTCTCGGCCAATTTCCCTGTGGCCACCACTCCTCAACACTGGCCTAAACTTTGCCAGTTCCCATGTGTGCTCTTTTTCATGCTCACACCCAATGCAATGGCCCCCTGTAATCACCATCAACTCGAAACTCAGCAAAGAGTTGCATGCAAAACTCACGCCTGCAAGCAAATCTACAGTTCTACTCTTACTTGCATCTGCAAAAAGTTTGGGGAATAAACTATCGGTTATCGGTATTTATCGGTTATCGGAAACGTAAGATTATCGGAAAATCGGTATTATCGGAAAAAAGTCATATCGGTCAGTCCCTATGCCTATGTAATAATTATTATGTTTTTTCCTGGCACCATTTGTCGAGTTATGAACCTTTTTACAAGCAGAACAAGGACCATTACACAACACCCTTTGATTGCATTTTACCCCAACTCATTTTTCATCTTTAATCCACAATTTAGTGGTCCACCTCTGATTCAACGATTGAGCTTGCGATATAACCACTTCTGCTTCCGCCAAGCCTTCTGGATTGGTGGAGCATAACAAGAAACCCCGATGAGAGCTGCATTAACACTGGATTCGATTTCTCTCTATGCTTATGAATCCTGAGCTTTTGACCCTTGGTAGCTGATTTGGGTCAAATACCAAAAATGCAACTGTTGCTGAGAGATCCTAGGCATAAATCCAAATTTTCTTTATCTCCAACTTCATGAGAAACTCCCTTAATAGCCATCAAGGGATAAGACCCCCTTAAAATGTCTATTGTAAGTGCATATTGATTTTTGTCACTAAAACTTATTTTTTTAATTTTTCTGTTGCAGACTTCCCAATCTTGTATCGGTGTTCTGTGAAATTGACATTGTCCAAAGAAGAGTTGCATCATCCTTTGTTTCTTTGTGTCTTGATTTTTGTCGGACATTTGGAAGGACGTTTTCTGAAAATAAGGTTGATGGATCAGAATTTATTTTCATTGTGTGCTTCCAATTTTTTTTTTTTTTTTGCTTTAGTGAAGCATTATCTATTGTGATTTCATGCAAAAGAAGCGACTTCCTGTCTGTTTGTGACAAGACTTTTGGCGGTAAGGAAGCTGCTCTGTTACTACGAAAAGCATGAAGGATTAGGCATCCTCCTTTGCGTGCAACCAATTTGCTGTAATCTGGTTGAATTATGGTGCCTATCGGTTGTGCTTGGACAAAATTTTCTGCATTATTTGAACTGAATGATGGCCTTTATTTTCCAAAATGGAGAAAAATTACAAGAAGCAAACATCATAAAAACAAAACGACAGGTCCTAAGATTGCTTCCCTTTCCAACGCACAAAAAAAAAATTTAAAGAATTAAAGAAGAGTCAATAAAATTCTGAACAAACGAGCCACTCAGGGGCACACAACAATTCAGCATCGCGACATCACGTGTGATTGATCCGTGAAATGAAAATGTTGCTGACACATTAATTTTTTTCTCTCGTTGTGATCGATTCCAGTTTTTGCCGGATTACAATTGTGTCTTTCTGCTCTTTCACAGTTGTCCCCATTGAGAAGGTGATAGTGCCACCTGAATGATGATTTTTGGTGATCTCAATTCCAACCCTTTGTCAGAATCGAATTTCTCCTGTTGGGTTTTCTTCACAACTATTGCCTGATATTTGGAACGTTGAAAAGACTAGGAAAAAACAGTTGCAGGAAAAATCTGATCTGATTACAATGCGAAGTTCCATTGTTAACATTTCCCAAAACTTTTACAGGTTTCATTACAATTACCAGAAATTTAATCCCGTAACTTGTCCAGCATGGAGAGAAACGCATCCTATTCTTAATTTGACAGCAGCTATGCACGCATTCGTTGGGGAAACATTTGCGTTGCTATTTCACAATTAGTTCTGTAAATTCAAAAGTTCATAGTGTGTGTCTCGCATTTCTCCATTTGCCTTCAAAATCCATTTCCTCCACAATTGCCTTCAAACCTTTGCTGTTTTAGGTGTTTCCCATTTTGAGATCATCCATTTGTGTTCAGAGTGATGAACCTGGGGGAGAGATAGCAATCAGACCAGAATCATTATCAAAGTGTATTCTTCCAGTTTATATCAATGGTGCCTTATCTGCTTTTCACCAGGTTGGTATAACTAGTTACAGTTCTTGTTTTCCCAGTTTGTTGCGAGGCTGCTGTAAACACAGAAAGACACTGGAGAAGGCTCAAGATGAGAGTAGGACCACAGGATTGCAATTAATTTGTCAACTGAAGGTGGGGACTGCTGCTCTCAGTCTGAAGAGTAAAAATGTACCTCAAGCAGCAGTAACCAGGCCCAGTGATCTGCTTTTAATTTTGGTTGATAAGCCCCACGTCGGCTGGGTGAAACGTCGCCATTTTAAACTTTATTTACAAACGATTAGCGGCCTGTTTCATAAGTTTTGGGTTTTGT
>JASGXE010012149.1:0-14286 GCA_030068105.1 Sinentomon sp. SZTP_YWyxl
CGGCCAATCCGAACACGCTCCAAACGCTGAAGAAACATATGCAGAGGACTACAAGGCTGACAGGTGACTCCTTGATACCTTGAAGGAACTCCCTGCCCTGATGTGACACTGGAATTTAGGGATAGGAAGATCAAAAGGATCGAGATGACATGGAAGGGTATGAACAATTGCACTGGATAACTGGCCATATTACAGTCAGTTCACTGGGACACAGCAATGCATTAAACGTCAATTCCAAAATTGGATTGCCCTTCAACATAATTGGATGAGAAAAATTTACAACCCCATTTCCTGTTGCAACTCACCCCAGGTTCAACTCTTTAACCAACACAATGGCAAGTTTCTGTTGCACAAAAATTTCATTTCAATGGAAAACGCTTATTCCTTTTCCATTGTTGTATTGAAAGGTGCATATGTCTCTTGAATTGGCTTCATTGAATAGAACCTGAGGGTGAGTGGCAATGGGCATCAGAGTGTTATGTATGGGAATAATTTTTTGCCATCAAATCTGTGTTCGCAATGGAAGCCTAACTTCTTGTGTAATCAATCACTGAGACACCTCCAGCTGTTCCTCGGTGTGGATATGAAGAAAAAATAACATTATTCATCAACTTTGTGTCGTGATGTTTTATGGCACATGTTGCTATCGATTCCAAATGCCGCACGAGTTAGCAATGAAGTCCTTGCAGAAAAGAATTTTGGCTTGATGTGCGTCACCATGCTCCGCACAACACGCTCATTGATTGGCGTTACGTTTGAAACTGCCACAAGGTCTGCTCAAACACGAAAGCCCCTGTGTTTGACAGCCCTTGAAATTTGATTAATTTGGAATCTCTATGTCAAAGATAGTGGACCAAGTAAATGTGGTAAACTTTACATTCTAGCAGCTGCACGAGCACAAACGAACATTGGGGACATTTTCCGGACATTATAGACGGATATCCAGCATTAGGTTGCCACGCAATAGGCAGACACTAACCAGATGGTTGACAACAAGAAATAGGCAGAAGGGATGGGGGATAGGTCAGGTTTGGTTAGCTGAAAAAAGTGGAGGCAAAAGCATAATCACGTCTCGGAACTTAGTTTTGCCAGAGTTGCACCAAGGATCAAGCTTTGATCTCAGATAAAAGCTGGATCCAGGATACCAGTTTACAAACCCTGCCGCAACTTTAGATGGCAGACCGGGGCCCCAAGCGAGCATTGATTTTTCCGAGAGGGGACATGGTTAGGTCAGGTGGTGGTCAGCTTTTAGTAAGAAAATGTTTTTCCCTTGTGAATGAAGGGCCCCAATCGAGCATTCTTGCACAAAACGCTCTCTGCCATCTAAAGTCGTGGCAGGGTTTGTAAAAACGCATCCGGTATCAGGCAATGAAATAAAACCCATGTTTGATCTCGGATCAGTGTTTGATCCGAGATCAAAGCTTAATCCTTGTTGATGCAACTGGGCATAGGTATCAGCTGACTGAAAAGTTATACCAATTAAAGATCAGATGCAATAATCCTCAAATAAGAGTAGAAGCAGAAATACACTTACGCAATATCAAATGCGTCACGGATCCGGCAAAAATTGAAACGCACAAGAATGCTAGACAAACGATGAAAAAGTAAAAAAATCTATAATTTCTTCGTCCGACGCAATTTCCGACCCAAGGGCAATGGTGATCGAAGCGTTCTGCAATAGAGAAAAAAGGATGTGTGGGAATTATTGCAACATTACAAACTTGCACGAGAGAAACATATCGTGGAATACATGGTTTTCTCAAGTGGGACTCCCCAAAAGCACTGACATCGGTGTTTTTACCCGATCAGATTGAAATTTTGCATGGTGTTGCCACTTGGCAATACTAGCTTCCATGCAAAATTTCATCTTGATAATGTGACCTTTTTTCAGAGCCTGGATGGAATAAAGGAATTCTTATGCCTAGCTGCGTATTCGTATTGGCACAGTAGGAGAATGCTGCGACACATTTTGTGTGGAATTTGTATTTTATAGATTTTATTTTATTTTTTCGCCACTTTTGCCACAAAGTGGTGAAATATCACAAAAAAAAAATTTGCATCGCAAAACAGTTCGCAGAATGAAAAACATTTCGAGATATTTAAGTTCGGTGTTTTTGCAATGCATTTATCAGATTTTTCTCCATTTGACACCACAAAATCCACAACTCACGGTACGAATTATGAATTTTCCAATTTCTTTGGTAGTGCCCCCCTCTTAAAGCTTTAAGCTCTTCCAGAAGCCCAGCACACCATATTTTGACGCTCATATTGATGCCCTGCACAAACCAGATAGCGCATATGCATTCTATCCAGAGGACCAGAGCACCACCATTGGCACCCTGCTACTCCAGACACAAAGTCCAGAGATGCAGAGAGTAATAAATAAGTTCAGGAGGGAGCAGAGTGCCCCACGTGGCATTTTGTAATTGTGTGGCCATGTCACACACACTGGTGTCTGGTCTATGAGAAGCGGGAAACAGAGTGCCACATGTGGTCCCCTGAACTCGGTCAGGTGACAAAAGTAGCTGCCTCTAACTGGACCAAAGGCTTTGGGGACAATGACACAGTTGTGAATGGTTTAGATAGTTAGAATGTGCTAACGTCAAAGAAGAATAATTCTCTCCACTCTGTTGGCCTGAACTATGTTTCGGAGGCATCACACATCCATTTTAAATTGTCTTAGAGTGGGCCAAGGAGCACACGACAGTTGTCCATCTTTATCTCAGGTTTTACCACCTGGAAGCAGGTGACTGAGCAGACGACAGCAACAAGGGCATAGTCAAACGGTTGATGGTTGCCACATTGCTTCGTTACAAAGCCGCATGGATGAAGGGTTCCAGGACTTGTTCCTGATCATCGATCTTCACAACGGCTTGATCTGTATTCAACTTTTTGCCAAGTTCTTTTGGAACACGAGTGTCACGATGCTGAGTGTGTGATCCGGACTCCCTTTTTTGCACAAGAAATGTGGCAATGTACGAATAAAATCTTCGGCATGTCATGCCAAATTAATAGGGGATGTACAGCGGCGAGAAAAATAATGGGACCAAACATGGTGAACTTTCTTTCGGATTTTTGGGGAAATCTCGAATCCATCGAAATTAGTGTTCCATCACTGATTTATTGCACATTTCCACGCATCAAAATCCAATCTCTTGAAACTGATACAACCGGGAAGTGTTCACTTGTAAAGCCCACTCTTTTGTGGAAAGCTGTTCAAGAAAATTTCAACAAGGCTGACATTTCACAAAAATGCATGACCGAAATATCTTCTAGAATATGATCTCGGCAGACTACTGACCAATGAAGAAAACAAATATGCAAAAGTTTAAAGCTTCTTTTAAATCCGACAAATGCTGCCAACCGAAGTGTGTTCAGATTGCGAATCCCTTGTGCCAGTGCTGAGAATTTGCAGTAGGTACAACAGAAAAAATAAGCGAGGTAAAACCATAGAGAAAAATGATGAATGCTTACCGACACAATTGTCGCAAATGGAGCAATGTGATGCCCTGAAATGAGAAAATAACACATGATACCCTTCTTCGCTTTTCTGCAAATTCAACATTATAAAAATGGCAAAACCGACTTCCTCCTTCACTCACACAACCTGCCAAAGCAATTGAAAAAGTTCTCAAAGGATCACTAAAAGGTCACCGAAATGAAGAAAAGCCTGCCTCGCCGAATTTCTGACTTGCGTTGGAAGCTATGAATCATCATGGTTGAAAACCGCCGGATTTTTCTGGTGAAAAATGTGCAAAATGCAATTTTTTCCATTTCCAGCAAAAACTCGGAAACTTCATTGGAAATAAATGACAGGAAAACTGAGAACTTTAGTCCACAACGAGATGTTGTCCATTGTCAGTGGATTTACTGTGGAGAAAGCACAAATGAAGGAAGAATGCAAGCTTGCAGGGCTGTTTAATTTGGGATCGGACTTGGCAAGTGAATTCAGTTTCCTGTCTGCAGTCGTGTTTTTACTCCATTGGGATTGGACCTCAAATCGGTTCAAACAAATATAAAAATTTCGGTTAAACTAAAATCAGGGTAATGCTTACAAGGCCTCATCGGCAGATCTCAAGATGGGCAACAACAGTAGGCGTACACCAAGCAGTTGGTTGACAACAAGCAATGGGCCGAAAAGGTAGGGGTAGCTTCGATCAAGAGAAAAGTGATGGCGAGATGTCCCGAAACTTTGCCTGCCACACAAAATGCAGATGCTGACATAAAAGTTTTGACTAATTTGTGCTTCTGTTGAGAGGAAACAGCCAGTCAAATGTGGCTGGCAAGTGCATCTCAAGAACAGTGGAAAACACTATAAAATTGTTAGAACTAGACCCAAATAGAGGTATCGAAAATTGGAAAGTGTCCAACCAAGGGCAGCCAAAAGGCAAAACAGGCAAGGAGACTTAAAAAGACGAAGAACAAAGAAGAACTGTAAATCTAACCTTGGTGGCCTAAATATTCTACAAGTGAAACAATACTTGAGCTTGACTAATTGCCCATTTACAAAAATCTCTTTTGTACGAGGAGGTGGTCGGTAGGCAGGTGTTGGAGTGCCAGTTGGCATTTCTGAAAGAAAAAAAAAATATCATGTCGGTGAGCCGTCGGAACAAGTGTGAAGAATACGAGAGTTTAGTCAGAATATGTCCTAAAACAGAGGGTGTCTCACCCAATAAAAAGTAACCTGATGGCCAATAATGGGGTTTCGTCAATTTTTCTTCCAAGAAATCTAACACATCCAGCAGTGGTCTGGGTGGGTGGCCCACCTTTATCATGCCTGATGAACATTGAACAGCGCAAAATGTAGAATGCCTGATGCATTAAGAGGCAAGATATTGTTCTCAAAAACGAATGCAGAATGCCGACCTTCAGTTTTTACTGGCAGAGGCATTGCTTGGGGTGATACGAAGGGCGTTAGAAAAGTCGTTTCGACATCATGCTGTAGTTCAAAAATGTTGATGGTCAAGATTTCGTTTAGTTTAGTTAGACCTTCAAAATACCACTCTCCGGCTCTTGTCTTACAAAGTTCCAGGTTTCCAACCCAACCTTCCATGGGAAGAATGGTACTCACATTTGGGTGAGTTCCATAGCTCTGAAAATATTGCTTTGGCAAAGTCCTGAAAATGTGAACATGGCTTTTCTGCCAAGTTGTTTTCAGTTTAGATAGCAATCATAAATAAATCGCTGGTGCCACAAATCAGGACGCAGAAAATATTTGTAGATATGGTGTTTATCATCCAAAATTCTAAAACTTGGCTATTTGTCGTGGAAAAGGGAAAGTTCAAGACTCAGCCAAAAGCAGTATTCTCAGAGCTCAGGAACACACCTTCATCTAATTGCCACTATGCCATGAAAAATTGGCACAGATTGTCTGCACATTTGTGCTGAAAGAGCTGCAGAAATGTTTGAAGCCTTGAACCAATCGAAATTTCATAGCGGAAGATTCTCTTCACTACAGGGTGATGTCAAAAACTTTTCTGACGCCCTTCGTACAACCAGGGCAGCTGCACAGGGCCCCGGAGACAAGAGACTCCTGCCGGGCTGATTCATGTGCATGCCTTTTGCCACCTGCAATCACAAATCTGAAGACCAATGCAAGTTTTAGTTCACCTCACTCAGTGGGTTTTGCAGCCGAGGGGCAATGTAATCACTTGCATAGAACTGCCGGTGAAAAATGGCTCCCATGTCGACAAAAGGCAGGGTATGAAAAGGAGATTTTAGTGGGAAGGTTGCATCAGTGTGATGTGACTTTAATTGCTCCACACTGAAGCCAATGGAGTGTCTGAATTCCACACAGACCCCAAGTTCCTCAAATGCCACAAAGAGGAAAACAATTTGGAAAATAGCTTCCGACAGATGTACCACACAAATGCAGGATGTCAAAATAAAGTTTGAAATGCCAAACAACAATCCTGCGCTAGATGCACAAAATGACAATTTTAAAGCACCGAAGGTATCTAAAAAGAAAAATGCCAGTACAAGATCAATGCTGTTAAAGAAGATCTGCTCACCGATCTGTTTTTCGAGATCGTAAGCTTCGGCTGGCGTTGCTCTTGGTATGATGCCAGGATCACTGAAGCTCGTCCGGAGTAGTGAAGCCATGACGAAGATGAATAAAACTCCTGCAATTGCCGGAAGAGCGGGAGTTACTTCAGTTGCCAAAAATGGGCAGCTGTAAAGAAAAACAAAAAAGGTGACATCAAGAACAGATTGATGGGGAAAGCCAATGTGTCGTGATACAGGTCCAGCGTTCGCAGACACGTCCGATCAAAGCATGCGAATCAAGAAGGAATGTCCTGGGGTGGACCAAAGACCACAGAAGGTCAGCAGATCTCCAATTGGCAGTGGTGGGTCAGTGTGTCTGAAGAAAAAAAAATGCCACAAAATGAACATAGCAAAGCTAAGAATCTGCCAGACAGTACCTGGTATGCAGACAACTGCCGAAGCATTGCAGACGGGGAAGATTTAAACATTCCTCAGAAATCAGACTACCTTCCCACACGACATCCCATTCGTGGAATCAACATTGAGGAAGAAAAACTTTATGACTTAGGATTTAAAAAATAGACATGGAACAAACAGGCGGCAAACTGTTCGCAAAAATGGTGTCGTTTCACCCTACAAACGCGGGTTTTTTTAAGAGTTTGAAACATATCTCTCTAACAGGTCACTGCTACGGAGGAGGGAGGCATCAAACTCAAGCCTTCTCATCAGAAACCAATCTGGCGTATCTCCAGTTACCAGCAGCAGTCACCGGATATCTGTTTAAAACTAAACTTGTGCTTGGAAAAGCCCCACGTCTGCAGTGAGCGAAACATCACCATTTTCAATATTAAAGAATGGGTAGCAGCCTGCTTGCTACTTTATTTTAACTATGTTTTCCCGTTTGTGGTACAATTTACCTCGCATTGTACATTTTACTGTGGTTACCATAAGCACTTCATTGTTTCTCGACCACAATAACTTGGTTTTTACAGCCCTATCTCGAAAACTTACTCGAACACAAAGAATAAGCCACTGGTCCCAATTATCAAAAACAGGGTAACTTGAAATATCCCGGTGTGCTGGGACATAATGATTCTCCCGTTGCAGCAGAACTTGTTCCGCCCGGGGAACATCTCCCACTTTCTACGGGACCGGGTCATTTCCTCGATTAGTTGAGGCAGGTTACAAGCAAACAGGGTTTTATCATCTGAAGATATTGTGTATTTGGGCCATGTCTGGTGGATCAGGCGCCTGCTCCAGATTGTCGCAGAATTAAACGCAACATTGGTGAATTGTATCCTACATGCATCCAGGCGGGTAATCACCATTTGATATCAAATAAGCAGAAGTGGCATTTCTCGGGCATTGCTAATGCATAGATGTTGAACTGAGACTGTTGAGGAGGATAAGCTACAAAGTGCAAAATATAAAAACCAACAATCCAAGGAATGGCATAAAGGGAGAGTGACATGAAATTGCGGGCTCCAGCCGCAAGTTAAATTCAACAGGCCTCTGTACAGCAAGGGATATGAGATTGCACGAGCGGCTTCAGCTGCTTGTTAAATTTAACAGGCCCTCTCTACAGCAATATTGCCATCCATAAGTTCCGGGACAACCTCAATGGGTGAGGTGCATTTTCCATGCCGGGAATTGTCCATTTTGAACTTTCATCATGCTTAAGAATGGTGCATCATCACTATTTTTGGACACAATGAAAGTCCAAAAATGCAGGAGGATGGTTCCCAGTATGGAAGATATGCCTCGCCCACTTTTTGTGTTGTCCTGGGGCATATGGATGACCTGCATTAGGTACAAGATTGCGGGCTCCAGCAGCAACATAGTCAAACTCAACAGACCATCTGCACAGGAAAAGGTATGAGCTTGCGGGCTCCAGCCGCTGTTAAATTCAACAGGCTATCTGCGGAGGAAATGGTGAGCTTGCTGGCCCCAGCCGTTGGTCAAATTCAACATCCCACCTGCAGAGCAAGAGATACAAGCTTGCGGGATCCAGCTGCTAGTAATATAGAACAGGCCATCTGCACAACGACTGTTCTAGGCGATTCTTTGAACTATTTCATTGGACAGTGAGGGTGCTTCCCACTACAGATTTTCTTTCGGTTTCTTCAAAAAGTCAAATGATATTTTTGGTAGAAAATACGTTGTGACCTTCTTTGCCAAATGGTCCATTTTACACAACCTTATTTCGTGGTCAAGCGACAAAAATCCGGTTTTCAACCCTATTGTCGCAGGATGCTTTTCTTTTTTTTTTTTGGGTGGGTTCTTTGTAAACATGCCTTTAGAGCAACAAAAGATGTCCATTGAAAATCTTGCCAAATTTCAGATGCACAGAAAAGTACAGACAGTGCAGTTCAGAAATGCATGATATCTACGAATATCGAGTGTTCCTCAGTGAGAGGATAACAAAGATGCCGCGCGTTGAGGCGGATGTCCAAATTGTATTTTACGAAAACAACCAGTGCCCGATTTGTTGAAAGTTAACTGGGGGGGGGGGGGGGGGGGGTAAACCGCATTTTTGGGCAAAATATCCATATTTATGCATAAAATACCTTAATTTTTGGTGAAATATTTTTCAACTGGGGGGTAAGGCCCCCCGTCCCCCCTACAAATCGCACCCTGAAAACAACCATTCCCTTCGTTCATAATTTTCCAAATGAGGCAATCGGACACGTATGACTCGAATACACTGCAACGACAGAAGAAAATGGCAATGAATTGCTGAAAAAACGCTGCTGCGTCCGGATCTCCAACCACTTTTGGATTTCTTCCTCCTGCGGGTGCAAAGCAAGGTGAGAAAAAGTTACCGGCCAAGGCGCCAGCATTGCTGAACATCACATTCATGTCCAGATTGCTGAAGCATTGATCTCATTGCCATGGAACCGTAATTTAGACAGTTGAAGCATTTATGGCTGGACGGATTTGGGAGGTTTCATTTCTGAGAAAATATGCAATCGTGCTGCATTATCAAGTTTGGTTTACACAGGTAGATTCATAGACCAAATATGCTCATTGTTTACCATCAGTTGCAGTGATCACACCGTCGGACCCCTCACAAATGATCATCGGGGTGCCAATGCAAGTCGGAACACAACTCCAGAGTACCATTGTCCACAACACGATTTTGCTGAAACGATTAGACTAACAGCATCACTTGATTAGGCAGAGCCTGAAGAACTTGTTTGGGTTTTATCGACACATGGTACAAAGGAAGTGTGAGGAACATTGGTGACAGACATTGAGTGAACCTTCCAAAACTAGGTGGATGACACTGACACCTGGCCCGGAGAGTGACAGCAGTGGTCATTCCCAGAATCCCAACTGACTCATTTCAGTCGCATGTGGTCAAAACCTTGTGGAGTCGCAGAGTAGTTAAAACAGCCAGTACAAGATGATGAGAGGTATGACGTATCCTCAAAAAGTGTGCTAACAAACGACCCTGTTAGTCTTCGCAGACAACGAAAAGTGTGTCAACAGAATGCTATGTTCGTCATCACAGCAAAAATGTGCTGACAGTCATCGTAAAACCAAAAGTGTGCTGACAGAAGGCTGTTAGTTATCACAGTGAAAAGTGTGCTGACAGAAGGCTATTTTAGTTATCACAGTGAAAAGTGTGCTGACAGAAGGCTACGTAAGTCAACAGAAGGCTTAGTACGAGTAGGCTCGTAAGTCACTGCAGCAAAAAGTGTGCTAACAAAAGTGAGCTGTGTGAACATTATGTTTGTCAGCACAACAAGAAAGTGTGTTGGCAGATGGATGACAAGAGTTTTACGATCTTTTTGCAAACATTCCAAACAAAATGCAACAACTTGTGAAAGGGCGAGAAACCTAGCGGGACCACAAATCTCGCGAAATATACGGCACCAACATGAACATTTGCTGACAACGAAATATGACGTGTTCATTTAGAACACGTCCAGCCAGACAAGAGATCAATAAATAAGAGCCAAGTCTCACAACAGATTGAAAATATTTTTATTTCGTAACAGATTCCAAAAGTTGATTAGTTCAGATCACTTTCAGTTTCAACAACCAACACGGCATTTAAAACTGTAACAAATTGACCAACAATGACCACTTCGACTGATTTAGAACACCCACTCGTGTTCAAATTAGAGTGAAATTACGGTGAACACACAAAACGTGGGTCAAAACAAAAAAGTGGATACCAACTCGTGTCAGGCACATGTGATCTTTATTTCCACAGCTGTTACCAGTCCGATACTTACGAGCACTCTGAAAATGGTGAAAAGGAATTGTCACCGCCAAAACGAAATCAGCCATTTCAACCATCTTTTGTGATTTCTTTATCATTTCAGTCAATTAAAAGCCAATTCCAGCAATTGTGAATGGGCGATTTTCCACGAAATGTGAAAATTTCCACGAAATTCATTGATTTCCACGAAATATCTCCTTTTTTCACGATATACATGCGAAAACGTCATGTTTTTCCTTCATAAATTAAGTGGCAAGCATAGTGCACAAACTTATTTGAAAAATAAAACTTTCTTTTGCTCTTTTCTCAGTCTCGTCTTCAGTTTATTTACATCATTTTTCCAACGTATTGTTCTTGCAAAATTCAAAGCAATCACATTGTAAAAATGACTGAAAATGTGTTTTTGACAGGTTCTAGCGTTTTTATTTCCACCGCCAAATAACGAAATTTTTAGACTTTTGAGCGAAATTTTCTAAAAATTATCACCATTTTCAACGTGCTCTACCGATACTTGTAAGGTTGTAAGGTTTCCAAAAACAGTTTTGTCATCCCACAAATGTCCGGAAGACGATCAGCCGTATTCCCCAAAGCCACTAACCCTAACCCTAAGCTTAGAAAAAAAACCAATTCCACATTCATATGCATCTTTCTCAACATTGAAAAGGAATAGCGTTGTGCATAGAAATAAAATTTTTGCCACACAGATCTATCCATTAAATTGGCTATTTTTCAAGCTTAGGGTTCGGGTGAGTAGCTTTGGGGAATACCACCGGATGTCTCACAATTAATGGCTGCAATGCACTGTTTCACGATTCTCTGCTCATTGTCATGATCCATTCACGCCATAATTTGTCACCCTCCCCACATCCACCCTGCTCCTCTTTGGTTTCATTGTGGCACCGCTCAGACCCCCTGTACCTTCCCTCTCCACTGTATGCCACCATTAATACCGCAGCACCGATCGAAAATTGCCGTTGCAGTCTGCTTTGCTGGGTTACCTTGATATGCAAAATAGTCACATGGTCCAAATTCAAACTGACTTCAAAGGCGAGCAGAAAGCTCCCACGACTCTAAACAATTTTACCCCAGACACTCTCTGATACAGATCACGATGCAAGAACAGAGTAGGTTCAAGTGGTCTATGCAATCGTAAAAAATCACAGCTCCGGGACAGTGCATGTGGTGAAGGAAAACCCATGAATCATCACTTTTGTTTGAGAGATCAGAGCATTTTAAGTGATTTTGCAGAAGTGGCAAAAAATTGATGATCAATTAAACAAAAAAGTCAATGTTCTCAATCGTTTGAGACTGAATATTCATTAAGAAATCTCCACGCTCAAGTTTTAAAACCAAACGTGCACTAAATTGGTGAGGTCTGAACCAGACATTTTTCTGGTTATCGTGAGCTCAATGGTGAAGCCAATGCGTGGGTTCAAGGTAGCATGCGGTGGTCCAAAGACTTTTATTGCGTTTCGAAGTGTGGAATCAGTTTGGCATATTTGAAAATGATCATGGAAGTTGATGAAGCAGACAGTGAGGTTGAGCTTTGCATGTTTCTTGCAAAAATGACACATTGTTCAATGGGAAAACTTTACAATTAATTAGTATCCACATTTGGTGTAACTAACTTCCGGGATATCATTAATTATATTTGCCCTTCTTTTTTCTAACTTTAAGCTAACTAAACCTGACCTAACCCCTTTCCTCTTTGTCTATTACTTGTTGTCAACTAACTGATTGGTGTCTAAGGCCCAGAAATCGTCCCCAAAGTTCACATGAAGCTTCTGATTCAAAAGTTCAACCGTTTTTGAGTGCCCCAGTAGTTCATTGAAGGTCATTGACAAGTTCACGAAGTGAGGGCAGTCTCACAAAACGAAAGAGTTCGGCAATGGATTCTTTCTCTCTATTTTGATGAAAATTGTGTGGAATAGATGTTAAAGTTTTTATGAGACACTCTTAAGTAAGTCATGCCTGCCCGGCATTGTTTCAGAAAGACAACATCCACTGAAAGGCAAGCGACAGCACACAGATAAGGGAGAATAAATGTTGAACATAAAAATGCAAAGGATTAACACACAATCGAAGTGCATATTTTGTGAAACAGACGGCAACACCAGAAGAAAAAAAAAAACAAATCGGCCAAGAAGGAAATAAATGAAACCAGAATACAGTAGGTGAGATGCAAATGCAAAACCGACCCAAACAAATCAATAATCTGAACAAAGATCGATTTGAAATGAAAATCAACGATTTAAAACAACGTGGAACCACTCAAATGATCGTTAGAAATCCCTGTCCGGCAAAAAGAATTTTAAAAAGAAAATAAACGAAGAACAAACCAATCAAAGATCAATTTAAGCAGTCTTAAGGCCACCTGTAATCTCACTCTCAAGCACACTTGGCTTCAAACTCCATACCCATGAATATCGCATTGCGGTTGTGGGCTTTCTCTGGAATGTTGCCTCATCCAAGCGTCTCAACATCCATGTGCTTACAAAAGTCGCGCGGAACAAAACACAAAATCTGCATGTTGCAAAAAGTGATTTCTCAGCGAAAATCCCATTCTGACACATTGGAAAAATGCAAAAAATCAGGGTTCGCCAGAGTTGGCAACTTCATGGCTCCATAATATGCCGCAGGTTTCATTGGGCTCCACCGCAACTTTAAGCATGTCTCAACAAAATATCATGGGGGTACGCTCCAGTGTTTTTTAGGTGTTCGGTTTTCCACTTGCAAAACCAGTTTAACACATTTGAATTCATAATCCGGTCACTCTTGACAGGTTTTACCAGTCTGGTCTGTTCCATTGTGCAGGTCTGAAAATGGGGGGATGGGGGTTCCCCATTTTGAATGGAACCATTGTTTCCTCACTCTGTCGCGCAACCACAGGGTTATGACAGGGTTGCCAGGCATTTCCCAGATTTCAATTCCCTGACTTTTCCAGGTCCGTTGCCAGGAAATTCCAGGCCCTTTTCTGGCCCGATGTCACATAAAACTGTCAATTTTCAGGATTTTCCTGATAGAATGCAAAAAAACCACAGCTTGATGAAAACCATTCATTTTGAAAAAGAAGAAAAAAAGCATTTTTGACAAAAATTGGATTGAATGTTCCGAAACAGAGGCTCAAACTGAGTAATTTGACTGGAAAATTCCCTTTTGACATTTCGATTTCCTAGACTTTTCCAGGTTTGGCAGCAAAAGTCCTCGTAATCCCGGACTTTTCCAGGTTTTCCAGGTTCTTTTTTCAAATTCCCTGACTTTTCCAGGTTCTCCCTTTTTTCCAGGTCGCTGGCAATCCTGTATCTAGATAGGACTGGTTGAAAGCAGCGTCTCATTGTATGGTGGGTCTGAAGGTGTCTCTGAAGGTGCAAGTGGAAACTGCAGTCACTTTTCTCCAACCCCACTTCCACCTACCTCCCGCCTGCACCTTCGGAGACACTCACCATGCAACGAGACGCCGCTTTCAACCAGTCCCATCTTTATAACGGACGCGCGATGCGCCCGAAACGTCGATTCAACTCTCACCATGGAGATAAAATTGTCGGACTTCCCTGTAAGGGTGATATTTTAGCATCAGAAACATCCCGATTGAAAATTCAGACAAAAAGATATACCCAGATCCGAAATTCAGATAAAAAGGAAAAATTCGGATTCGCAGTTATTCACAAAAACAAAGATAGAAGCGACGTGGTGTCATCTGATAAAAAAGATGCAAGACCAAAATAACGCAGACGTGGAAAAAACAGAAAAAATGTAAAAAATATCTTCATGCAAACATGATTCTATTTTCATGATCCAACCAAAAATGGAATAATACTCGTACTGTTACGTGTGCGTGCACTGCCAAAACACGTTAACAAAAAAAAAAAAAAAAAATGTGATGCAATTCTGGAGCCCCACCCTATAAAATGCCATGCAGCAACCCGTAGTGTCAGAAACCCAGTTTTCATGAATTTTCTACAAGAGTTTTCATGAAAATTCCACACCTAAAACTGATCATTTTCAAGAATTTTCATGAAAACTCTGGGCAAAATGGTTCACTTCTAGCCATTATGAAAATTCTGGGCAGA
>JASGXE010012150.1:0-13284 GCA_030068105.1 Sinentomon sp. SZTP_YWyxl
AAGTGAAAAAAAGGCAATCGCCATGGCTGCGGCTGTGTCGCATATTCCTTCTGATCATGCTGCAAAATGCGTTCACACGTGAGGGATGAAAAACGGATGGTTTTTTGGCCGCAAGTTGCTGAGGGAAGTAAAACGCATGGTTCGGTCGTGCGTAGATCCCTCTCATGTGAAAGAGCCTTTACAGTGAAACGATCTTCTCAAGATCGGATAGATCGCCTAGAACACTTTCAAGATCACGTTCGAAACACACGATGACCCTTCCTCGACGAAGATCGCTTGAGGAAGATCATCATAGGTGTGCACCGAGAGCGCTCTGGAAGTGATTATTATCTGTTACAAAATGCCGATCTTCATGTGATCTTGAAGTGTTCTAGGCTTTTACAGTGTAAAACATAGGTTAGGGCCTGCGTTTCGTCACAGCAACAAATTCCGAACAGTTTCATTCAACCAGGGTAGGTCAGTTCAGTTTCGCCTTTAAGAACAGGTTTCGCAGACAAAAGAAACATTACCGACATCAGAGCCACATTTTGTGTGAGCCCAAGCTTGGCAAATTTGGCATTGAATCCCGTTTTTTCGCTTTTTCTGGATTCCAGAAAAAGCGAAATTTTTCAAGGTGTCTGTCGCAACAAAAGCACATCGGATTGTCATCGTCCTCATACCGAATTGATTTTTTCTGTTTTGTTGGCCCAAATGCTTTTGAGGTGAACAAATTGCGCTCTGAAGCATATGCAGAATTTGCTTTCGGGTTGGCGGCAGCTCTGGAAGCCTTGGGGTTGTTTTGAGTTGAAGACAATCTGGCTTTCAGTTCAGCAAGGTTTGGCGAAGAACTCAAAACATCTGCCCCACTGGACGGCCGCGATGTTACAAGAGTGGTGGATAGTGCAATTGGTATGCTGGCAAAATTTCCTGTGCTGTCACGATTGGCCCAGTTGATGTCGTTGACCTAGTTGACTTTTCTGGCTGTTGCTCGCGGTTCCTTGGCTCAAAATCGCCATCCCTCAAGAGTTTCCGCTTTGGAATCCTAACGCTTTTAGGGAGATTGATGACAACAGACAGACCTTCTTTGACTTCCACCTGCTGCAGCCGCAATCTGCCCTGTTGTTTCTCAGTCGCAATTCACGTGGGAAGTGCTTGCGGTTTCAGCAACCTCTGGCAGATTCTAGTTCTGGCTGTCATTTGCAATTTCGGCAGCTGGCTCTGGCAATGGGCGCTCTGTTGTTGAAGATGGCAAGAAACACCAATCCGCAAAAATATCGGGATAAAGCGGTGAAATTCCTGTTGCTTCAAAGCCGCTCATAGCGTTGTTCATCTTAGCTATCTTTCTGTTAGCCTTTCCAAAAAGTTGAGATACTTGAAACTGGGAAACTACCCGGCCTGGGTTTACTCAAGCCATGTGCCTCTTCACTGCAATACGTTTTCAAGGTGTCATACACAGTGGCAAAAAAGAAAATAAAGACAATTAAAAACTGTTGGGGCAAGACGGACACCTGTGTTCATCTTGCCCCAGCTTCAGGTGTTCATCTTGCCCCACAGGGACTTTTTCAATATTTGGGGGAATGTTGGTTGTGAGATGATTCATGGCACAAATCGCACAATTCGCGAAAGCAGCTGAATGTTCAAACGAAATAGTCAAACCGAACAACAAGAAAAACCGGCCGTATAAAACCTTTTTTTAAACAAATTCCATGAGAGCCAAAATAACATCAAGAGCAGTGAAATTCGAAAACTTGGTCTAAAACCGTGGAGCGCAGAGAACGGCGTCACATCTTTTTCTGGCCGAAGGGCGCATTCAATAACTCGTTCTCTTCCGCGCCAGGGCTCTCCAACTTTCGTACTTTTTATAAAAACTCAAAAGATTCATCTTGCCCCGAGGATCATCTTGCCCCGCCTTCCCCTACGTGGTATAGGCAAAGAGAGAAATGACAGACGAAAGACAGTCGTGAAAAAGATGCCTTTGTCTTTGAATGTTGTCAATCAGCTGCTTGGTGCATGACTCTTCTCACCGAAACGAGTGATCATACATCACTGCAATGCCTTTATTTTCGACGCCATAAATGCTCATTTACAAAACGTTCCAGACAACCAGGTATCCCCATAGCCACGGATGGACCCATCAGTTGCATGACGACTGCTCCCTCACCAATACCTTCGCCATCAAAAAAATGGAAAACAACATACCCACCTCGAGGCTCGCTTCGCGATATTTTTAACCTTCATCGAGGCAACGATAAACGAGTCAATTAAGAGAACGTACGCCCGACTTCGAACGGATCGGGGGACTATGGGATAGAACGGACTGAGGCAGAAGTGGACTGAGGCAGAAGTGGACTGAGGCGGAAGTGGGCTGAGGTAGAATTGGACAAAGGAGGGAGTTCTGGAGGGAGTTTTTGGATGGAGGTGTTAGCTTACACCGGTCCTAACTTAGCTTAACCTAACCTGATCTGACCTAACCTAACCCGGAGAAATAAAAAAAACAGCCTCCAAAAATGCAAAAATTCTGCCTCATACCAGTCCACTTCTACCTCAGTTCGTTCTGCCCCAGTCACCGGTCCCCTTCGAACTGCGCGTATACCTATTTATTCTAAAAATGATCTGGATTATCCTTTTTGAACACCGATATGTCAAAGCGACACTATGTATGTATTTTGAGGCGTGATAAACTGTGTGTGCGGAGCCAATAAAATATTATTTAAAATATGCAAATTTTGCGGCAAAATGCACTCCGACGAATCTATCGATACCGAAATCATGGTGCATTTTCATGCACATTTACTTTGGTATAAATCTTCCAAACCTCATTTAGAAATGGGTGATCCCGTGATAGGTCAGCAATTGTTCCAAAGTGATTGTTCGGTCATTCGTAAGGGGCCAGTATATTTTCCGTATTATTTAACCCCTCACTTTTCTGCGGAAATTCGACCGTCGAATTGAGTCCTCTCGTGGAATGTTGAACCCCATCAGAATTCTCCGGCAAACATTGAATCTCCCAATCACAAAATTCGCCGTGGTAAAGGGAACCAGCTTACAATTCGTCGGTCATTATTGAACCCCCCTCAAAATTCGCGTGGAAAAGTAAATCCATACCTACCCTCACAAGTCGCCAGAAAATAGGGATAATGTCCGTCGACATTCGCCGTGGAAAAGTGAAGGCACCTCACAATTCGCCACCCCGTGTTAAAGTATATAGCGACCCCCTGAAAGGGTAAAAAGTGTTCGAAATATAGGTTAGGTAAGGTTAGGCCGGGATAGGTCAAATTCGGTAGGTTAGGTTAGATAGGTTGGGTTTGTTTAGCCTTCTTTTTCACTTTTTTAGCCACGCACATAATCGGGATATGCCCAAATCAGTATGTAGAATTGAAATACGCCTGCCGTATGCTGAGCAAACTTGAAAAGTCTCAATAAAATATCTCAAAATAAAATGCCACAGGGAAGTTTGTGCTGCGGGATTAAATTGCGGAGTGAAGTTTCACCTGCTGCAGAGAGCTAAAATGAATTATTTTCTGATAGATTCCAATTCTGAACTATTTTGAGGATCGAAATTAATCTGCGCACATGCATCGTAAAATGTGAGTTTTAATTTTAATTTTCAGCCCTGAATGGAACATGCCTTGACATATTCAAAGGAGCGTTGTCGGAATTTACGTATTGAAAAACGTCGAGCCGATTTAGCACAAAGCAAATTAGATTTGAGCAAAGCTTTCAAAAGGACAAACAAGCAGAGTTTTGGCTTTGCAAGAAAGGTGGACAGGCAAAGGCCATTGCAGACCCCGCAATAAAAATTCTTCAAATTTCGAAAGCAATGCTGAAGCTGTCAGTCAACCATGTTTCTGTTGGCAAGGTTGGGAAGGATATATCCCCTCCGGCCTCCCCTATAGTTGCCGTAAACACTCCCATATCTTCTGA
The DNA here is from genome assembly GCA_030068105.1 of Sinentomon sp. SZTP_YWyxl. Classification (NCBI taxonomy): domain Eukaryota; kingdom Metazoa; phylum Arthropoda; class Protura; order Sinentomata; family Sinentomidae; genus Sinentomon; species Sinentomon sp. SZTP_YWyxl. Next base: position 3,904 of record JASGXE010012150.1, read on the forward strand.
AAGGAGGCGAGTTGGGTTCGGCAGCGATTCAGCAACTGGTTTGCAACGACTAAACTTTCCAAATATTAAGTCTGACATTGATTGATGTTCGAAGTTGGGAATTAGTCGAAGCTTGTTGGTCGAAATTTCAACCGAATTGATGTATAATTCGTCGACCTATATTTCACCCCCACTACCCCTCTTCTGCGGCTGCTGGAACATTCCGCAGAATGGAGGAAGGTATTCTGCAGAGCCGATGGAAAATGGATAGGCTATGTATTCGATCCCTCCTTTCTTTGCTGTAGCTTTTCGGTTTTTCGGTTTTCTGTTTCACTTAAGTTGGGAGACTAGAAGGCGCTAAAGAGGACATATCGATTTCGCAGGAATTTCCTAAAATGTTTTTGCTAAAGTCAAAAGAAATTAGCACCGGTAAAGGAAGTTTCCTCCTTCCGCATCTGATCATCGATGACACTGAACCTATATGCTGCAGACCAAAAGATTAATTTCTTGCAGATTCACGTATACATCCCTTCCGATCCAATGTCACACACACAGAAACGAGTACCTGTCGCTTAAGGACTTCCTTTGACATTTTCGACTCTTGCTGAACAGATTTCGTGTGTATTCTGTTTATTTTTGAATGTCCTTGATTTCTTTTTCTTTTTATGCTTGGCTTTTTCTTTCTTTCCTTCTTTCGTGTGTATGAACAGAAGTTGTGCTGATGGCCGCTCATTTCTCTGAAATAAGCACATTTTGATCTGATACTACGTATTTGATTTGAATGAACATGGAGTGAATTCTAAAGTGCTTGTTGGCCTCGGTCTAATTCAGAAACAATTTGCAATTTTCAAATACTTTAAAGAAAGGAGTTCATAAAAATACTAGGGGGCTTCGCCTTCGCCCCCTGCGGCCAGCGGCCGCCAACCCCCTCAAGAGGCTGCGCCCCGAAGAGCGGCCTTCGGCGATTCAGGTGGCCGCTTCGCGGCCACTTCTTTCCGTCCGTCATGCCCTTTGGTTTCCGACGGTCTGGAAAGGCTGTGGTTCGGAATTTGAGGCGGTTTGTTCATCAGGTTATACAGACAGTTTCCTGACATGCTTATATTCAACGAGGCCCAATAAAAAGTACCTTGCTTTTGTAGGCAGAGTGTATCACCGACTTGTTTAATCGAAGCTCAGGCCCAAGTCTCGCTTCAATGCAGGGCCTGTTTCATCACAAGTTGGAGCTGCCATGAATCAGCTGGAACAGATGGTTGTCTTCTCTCAACCAACTTGCTGACAAGTTGCGCGTTGAAAAGCACACGGTAGGCCTACACACCTTGAGGCTCATGTGCGCGGTGTCACTTGGTCGCAGCGACAAACTCACCATGGTAACCAAAATGAAGCGAATGCATTGAAGGCGGCACGATGCGGCAAATCACCGCAACGAGAAGAAACATAATGATCTCTCCTCCGAAGACAAATGGAAGGGTGGCAATTCGATTCAGATTACGATTTATTAATTGCATGCAGAGTTATCGTAATTTTTACAATGTGGATGACAACAGATAGGTATAGAGACATACAGAGAATTGTTTACAAAGTAAGCTTCGGACAATAACCCAACTGAGAACGTGAAATGTGAAATAATCTTGGAAATGAGGCATTGTAAAATAGAGAAGTGAAAGAAAAGTGATAGAAAGCGAAAAATCTTGCGAGAAAGGCAGAAAAACGGATCACAAAACAACAAAAACATTAAAAGTGGTGCGAGATCCAAACGTTCTTGGCATTTTGACCATTTCAAAAACTCCAAAAAGGAAGACGCATGGGATACTGAAATAATTTTAACCCGAGAAGGGTTTATCTTGCATTAGACCTATAAGGAAGGGTGAGTTCGGTGGGAGACCATTCCATTCCATGACCGTTCTCGGAAAGAAAGAATGAAAGTGTGTGTTATACATACTTCACGACAGGGACGCAGAACTGAGAGAGATGATTGGATCGACAGTTTGTCTGTTTCGACAAGAATTCCTTGGGGACAACAAGCGATGCGGTGCCGCAGAAAGAATTTTTTAGAACAGACAGTCTTCGAAAAGCCCTACGCTCATGAAGGGGCGAGAGCATAAGGTCTTTCAGCATTTCTGACACACTGGATTTTCTGGTGAAATCATTGTTTATAACGCGAGCCGCCGACCTTCGAACTTTCTCCAGCGCATCAATGTGACAAACGAGATAAGGGTCCCAAACACAGCTTGCGTATTCCAGAATTGGAAAAACTGTCGACAGGCAAGTCTTGAGTCTCACCCCTTCATTTGCATATGGGCAAGCATCCGCCTAATTACCCCCAGAGAGCGTTTCGCCTGATTAATTACTGCATTAATCTGATCTTCCCACTCAAGATTGTAAGATAAAGTGACACCAAGATACTTTATCGAGTAGCACTAACACTCTATGGATTGTGTTACCATAGAGTGTTTAATTTAATTTAATTTAATTTTACACACAATACTGCCCCAAAGAATTTTGGGGGCAAGGGAGCACACCGCTCCAGAGTACAAAAACACCCGTTTTAAACAACATCGTCAAATAGAGTTAAAACGAAGCAAAACAAAAAGGTCTCCAAGTAAAAACAAATGGCAACAGTTAATAATGCGTGAAAAGCATGAGAAATCGCTCCCGTTTCAGTTATGGACGTAATTTTAAATGAGGAGAGAGAGAAATCCAAAAAGTCTCTTTTTGGAGGAAGTGCCTCAGGAATGCTTTGGGAACAACCGAGATGGAGCGTCAAGGGAATTCCGTTCTCTTATCGTTTTTGGAAAAAATGAATTGAGAAGAAAATTGTGCCTGGGTGTTGGATATGAAAAACAAAACCCGTGTCGGAACGGCGTTGAACTGACTTTAGGCAATAGCAGAAAGGAAGCGGAACAGGGCATTTTTGGAAAACAATGTCAGAAAAAATTTTGAGCCGGCGGTTACGTCGTCTATGACGAAGGGGTTCAAGTTGTATAGGTCTGATAGGATAGCTGAGCACAGAGACGCAGCGTCGGAAGTTCCCGGAGATAACTCTAGCAGCACGTCTCTGGGTACTTTCTAAAAGATGAATCTCGGAAGCAAGCATCGGGTCCCATGCTGCGCACGCGTATTCCAGCACTGGTAGCACAAAGGACACGGAGGCCTTTCTTCTAGCTGCAGGAGTCGAATACTTAAGATTCCTTTGGATGAAGCCGACAAGTCGACTCGGTCTTAAGGCAGTCGACCGAATATGGTCGCCCCAACTGAGGTCGGCTCTAAGAATTACTCCTAAGTATTTATAGGCGGGAACACTTTCTAGTGGAGTCCCAGATAGGCAATAGCAGGGAATCACGTACGGGGGAGGGTTAACACTTCGAGAAAAGGACATTGTTTTGCATTTATCAGGATTCAATCTCATTCCCCAGGTATCGCACCACTCAGAAATGCGGCAAAGATCGTCAGACAGTGTTTGGATATCAGCAGATTTTTTGATCGCTCTGTAAATGACTCGGCGAATAGGCGAATGCAAGATCCCAGACTCTCAGTTACGTCATTCACGTAAATTAAGAAAAGAATCGGACCAAGTACGCTACCCTGTGGGACCCCTGAAGGGACAGGACGAGGTGTAGAGTTAGTGCCGTTCCGTGACAGGTGCATGATGGTAAGAAGACCTGATAAAGGAAACGGATACACATTGGAGATATTAATTTTCATCTTCCGCAAGTGGTGCACCAATTCTGAATTTCGCTAAGATCCTCCTGCAGAAGTGCGGCGACGCTCTGATTAAGAATCGGAGAATATACAATATCATCAGCAAAGAAACGCATGGAACACTCGACGAAAGATTTATTCCATGGCGACAAAAATCAGTTTACCGGAACTTTTGTCGCTTCATGCCCACTTTGGCAAAATGAAGCTTCCGACTTTGAGAAAACCATGAACGCAGGCAGAAGTTTTGTGTGTGAAAATCAGCACAAATTTGTGATAATATGAACCTATGGTTGTTATGAGAACAAATTGCAGCGGCAAAAAAAATATTAAAGCTGCAGGGTTCGCAAATTTCTCTTCAACGCTTCTTCGTTTGGGTCCTCCCTGATTTGCTCCTGTCGTATCTGCAATTTTTGTTTGCCATCTAAAGAGGAGCGTTATTTTTTACCGTCCTTATTCCAGGAAGCTCTGTTGAAATCTGGCGCTTTTATTTCTTCCGCCCATGCGTAAAGATAAAAAGGTTTCAGAGGCAACAGTAAAATGGGGAAAACACATGTATGAGTACATTAATTCCGTCGCTACTATAGTTCTATACTCTTGTGAAATTTCGATAAATCCGAACAAATCTTGATGCACGCAAGAACTAAACTATTCACGAGTCTCCTGAGATCCATCTCTCGAATTTAAGCACATTACGTATCCATATTTTAAATAAACGTAAAGAGAAAAATACTGTGCACTGTGATCTTAAGAAAAAAAATGAGAATTGGTTAAACCCTAATTGATATTCGAATGCAGGTTTTGACACTCATGCCAAAAAATACTGGGAAATAATCGTGTGCCCTTCGTGAAACAAAATTCGCATAGTCTCGTCTCGTATTAAATAAATGACACATCCTCGTGAAAGATTCAATCCGTGTGCTGAAATACATAGACGTTTGAAGTCAACGAAAATCTGTCAACAATTGTCAGTAGTTCTAGTCCTGACGCCTTCTAATCAGGTGTTTTTGAGCTGACGACAAACAGCCTATCAGTGCGTGTGGCAGTAGCAGTTATCACGCGAGTAGAATCCGCACGGTCTTGTCTAAATGTTACCACAAACGATTCTTTGGAAACCATTTTCAGCCGATTTGTGATGGTTCTTGCTGCCAGCGGCCTTCCTTGCTGGTAAATTTCCCTCTGAAATGTTGTTCTCTTCCTGGCAAGTAGACCCATTTGACGTTTGCGAAATTTTGTCCCACCACGAGAGAAACTTGAACAACTGAGCCTGTCACTTAGAACAATATGAGCATTTTCAGTGACAAATATCATGCCAGCCATTATCCACCCGAAAAATGCCGCACAGAATGCACACCACATTACCTCGAGAGTAAGCGAATTCTTGTTATTTATACCAGAACTATTGGCCGACGAGTTATCCCGGAGACGATAGAATATCTCAAAGCGTCTCGTGGGTAGGTCGTCGTCAAGGCTAACGAGATCCAGCCCCATCTGTTTCATCCTTTCTATCCAGGTGTTCAAGAGGGCCGGAAATTGAGAACCAATCGGCATTTCAAACACCGCATTTCCCACGTGAGGATTTTGAGTGGACATGTGGATGCGATCGGTGATTCTGTTGAGATCGAGGCGAGCTTCTTTTTCGCGGAAGGTGTGTATTTCCATTTCGGTGGCCAGCGAGACGCAAGCGTGTTTATCCGTCATTGCTCTATCTGATATACACCCAACAAGATCGTCCTTTTTCTCATGGTAGCCATCGAGGAGATCCAGGAAAACCTTTCTACCTGTGACGCTCATATCCTTTAAGATTTCATAGGTCGGCTGGATAAATGTCCAGTCCACAGAATCTTTGTTCTCTGCAAGGTCTTCCAAGCTGTCGATTATTTTCCCCGTCAAGGCTTTTGACATAATAGGGATGAGGGCACCACGATAGGTAACAATCAGAACAAATCCATGAAGCATGATAACTCCAATCAGGTACTTTCTCAATGGAAATAAGGTCTTGCCAATGTTCACAGTCTGCAATAGCAAGCATCGTAAAACAATTTGTAAACTGAAGCACAAACCTGATGTAAAATTGTGCGAACTGGCAGTTGCCCTGGAGACGGCCAGCACGATTGTCAAAGCTATCACGGAGTGAATCGTAATTATCCATGTCACCATGTTCAGGGGCATGGTTAGCACCTCGATCGGGATGCCCTCCTTTGGGTACTTGCTGAAGCAGACGATCCTCAGGTATCCCAACGGTCTTGACATCCAATGCTCGCCCAACGCCCTGTAATTGGCAGCCGTTGGGTAAAAGACAGAAAAGTAGTGTGGCGAGAGATCTTTCTTGCGTCTGATGACCAATTCAACACCACCATTGACCTTCTCAAACGATAATCGCATATCCATTCTCCTCGAAAGTTCGATCAAAAGCATCGAGAAATGGGTTTGCTTTGATGGGCCCGCCTTGTTCTCCGCATCACCCGACCTTTCGAAGACACCAGCGTGAATTCTTGCATCATGCCAATACGATGGCAACATAAATGCTGAAATTGTTTGAAATGAACTCTCCCATCTTTTTGCAGAGTTCCTTCTCAACACACCTCGGAACGTCAGCGACAGCACCTTGGTGGAATGGTTGGAGGAAAATGGTTCACATCGTACTCCCCCTCTGTGGTACAGAGACTCTTGTTTAGTATCATAGTTTAAAAGTGACCTGCGTGTCCAGCGGAGCATTCCACGAGAACAAAGAACATCCCCAACTTTCTCAATGTCCCAATCTTCAGCTACTAGCAACACATAGTCGGCGGAATTACTTAGACGGTGGTAGTGTTCAAGAAAATACAATGTTTCATTGCTGATAGTGTGAGATCCAACGTTGACAATGAAGAACATTCCACGTTTTGGGTCGTGTTTCGGCGTCAGCAACACGGGCTCAGGATTCGGTTGAGGCGGAAGTGGCTTCGGAGCAAAATCATTGTCGATTTCTGTCTGCAAATTATGGCCGAAAAGCATTGCAGGCTGGGATGGTCGAAGATTGTACTCGGCAAATGCGCTGCTGGCACTTGCAGTTTCCAGCACTACCATCGAGCAATCAGAGCAAACTTCGCCCACTATTCTGCTAATCGAGTCAGTTAGAAACAATGCCTTCGAATTAGAAATGGTTCCATCTCGAAAAATAACATTCGAAAGTCCAGTTCTGTTTGCTTCGAAGCATTGTAAGTCCTTGCAGTCTTTCAATTCTCCGTATGCCCATGTTATTCCAGCGATGTGAAAGATGTTAATTGTGAAATATTGATGCCACATCTTCAAATCAACCACAAGTGGTTTATTTCCGATGGTAGTTAGTTGAAGATGAGAATTTCCTGGACCACACAAGAGCACTGCGAAGAGAACAAAGATTATCATTCCAAGTGTATTTTTTTCGTTTTGTTGTCATTCACGCATGCACTTTTTCCAGTTAATCTCTGATGAAAACCGGATTACAGGTATCTTTTAATCTGTCGAAACTAGAATTAGGAAATCACAGCAAATTTTAGGTTTATCCATCCCATCCGTGGTGTCCTTCTAACTAGCTGGTTCGTCATGGTATTTACGTTCTACGCCTGTCATTTGCCAGGCGTGATATCGCAGCTCCGAGACATCTAAAGGTGGCATGTCAGATCGGGTGATTTGCAAAAACAGGCAGCTAGAAATTGTTGACATTGATGGCATTTCCACTATTGTGCAATGCAGTGGTTGAGCTGAAATGAAATTTTAATGGCATTTAGGTTTCCAAAACAATTGTCAACTGTTTCTTATCACTACTGACATAACCATTTTCGTGCTATTTTGACACGAATAGACAAGACAAAATTTTGCCACGACATTATCACCATTTTGGTGCTATTTTGACACCTTGTCAATCAAAGCAAAGGGGCGAATACTTTCGCCTCCATTTTTTTACAAAATTGCCTCAGTCGACAAGCTGAAGAATTAATTTTCTTTTTTTGCGGATTGAGGGAACAATCAGGCAAATTCAAGAGCTGTGCAAAATTAATTTCTGCAATTTTAACGAGCAAGAAACTTTAAACTGTGATCCTGATCCTGGATGAAATTCAATCATATATGACTCACGCTCAAACGTTTTTTTCACGCTCAACGTTTTTTTTCACGCTCAAACGGTTTATACAATGTTGGTGCAAACAAAATATGAAAGTACGAGATGAAGAGAACACAATTCAACAAAACCCGTCTGACAAATCTCAACGTTTTTTTTTCAACACAATTCTCAACAAAACACGTCTGGCAATTCTTATATCCTGCACAAATTTGAGAGCATTCATGCAAACTGCGTTGGTTATGTCAATGTGTGGGAGATTTCTCTGAGGCCTATCAATATCTAATTTCGCCCATCTACACCCTGCCATTTGCGCCGTCGCTGCATGGATAGGCAAACTGGCGCCTTGTGGTGCGTTGTATCCCGCATTCATAATTAAAATGTACCTTTGAGCTCTGTCAAACAGCAAAATAAACTGATCGTAAGCCGAACTTTCAAATGTGCTTAAGTGTGTGACATCGTCTGTCATTCGATCAGAAACCTGCTTCATTTCCCACGGGGTAACAAATCGGATTTAACGGGCTTGCTTATTTGAACATGACAAATTCTTAACAGTCACAGCCTTTGAAGTTTCATTTCAATTTTTGAAGGATACAGTGATTGAAAGAAATGGCGCGCATTTTTAATCATGAGCCTACGAGTAGCTGCATCTGCTTGTTGGATACAGCAAAGGTGTGCACTTTCAAGTTTTTAAAACGTTGTTTTTAATTGCAGAGACCACGTGTGTGCCTTGTATAGGCAGGCCAAAAAAGTATCACAAGTGCCTGGGAATGAAAATTGCATGCGAGAATTTGCACTCCCAGGCAACGAACTTTATTCTTTTTGCGGGAACGTTTGGGATAACTGAAAATAAACTGGTATTTTTTCAAACATATCTTCCCCCATTGGTGGTTAGTTCCAAGATCATCTGCTGTGCGAATTTTGGAAATGTTTCCTCAGATTTTGGGAATATTCCCCCCGGAACCGTTTTGGGAATGCACCCAGCTTCCATATGGAAATTTTACTTTGGTCGACTTTTTGAACAAGACATTTTCTTCTCTTGTCACAGCCGCAGCTGTGACACGCCAGAAGAAATGTCTTGTTAATAATTTGTCAAAGTAGAGATCAATGTCAAAAATAGTCATTCCACTCCTGTCATTTTGTCAGTATCACTTTGAGGAACAAATTCGGTGAGTTCAGGGCTTAAATTGAGCGGGCTCCCTTGGGCTCTCAGAGCCGGCCGCTCCTGGGGGCGCCGGCTCCCAGAGCCGGCTGCCCTTTTTCTTTTGAGAGGTGGCAGCCCTTGCTCCTATGTGCATTTCGCCACCTTTCGGGAATTTGAATACTGTGAGAAACCAGAAGAGGAAGGAAACAATGGAATGAAGGGTTGTTTTTTCGGGAGAGACCCCATGATTGTTGAATTTTTCAGGGGAGACCCCATATCAATTTGAAATACGACATAAAATGTCCGGCAACCGGAGGGCCCAAAAGCCCTTTTCAAATCTCTCTTGCCCTTTTCAAATGTTGGGAGCCGGCCGTTTTTATTTTACAATTAAAGCACTGGGTGAGTTCACAGGTTGATGCCGAAATACTTCGGTTTTGAGAACACCGCGTACAGTTGAAGCAAACCATCACAAAGAACCATA
>JASGXE010012151.1:0-13248 GCA_030068105.1 Sinentomon sp. SZTP_YWyxl
CATTTCTTTTGTGGAAATGTGAAAATTCATTCTTCAGATAAGCCCGAGTGTTGTTATCAATTTTTCATGGTGATTGCGTTGATTGTTGTTTGGCCTGCAATTTTTCATGGCGATGTGACCACAGTATAGGGATAAGACAGTATGCTCACTTCCTTCAAAAATGCGTGCACGTTTTAGCAGACGAACTTGTGTTCCTTGTCAAAATTTTAACATTGTCGCAATTGGGAATAGAAACTTTTGTTTCTCTGCAACAATGCAAAAATCAAACTTGTGTTTGCACGGAAAAAGCTGGCTATTTTTTTCAAGTGAGCATACTGTTTCATTTCTATGCTGTGATGTGACCGCAATTTTTCATAACCAGTCTTTTTGTTTCGGTTTGAAGCATGATGCGCGGACGTGGGTGCAGAGCACCACAGCTAGTTTTTTCTGTCGTGGTTGTGGAAAATTAAAAAAAGTTTGATTTTCTTGGTGTAAGGGCCAATGCACGAATTTTGTCTGATTTTTTCAGAAAATTTGCCTGGAAATGGAAATTGAAGGTGGCCATTATGCCCGACTACCTTATCCAACAGAACGTTTTATTCCATTGCGTATGTCAAAAACCATGTTTTGCAACATGTACGAGAACTAGAAATTTTGTCACAAAAACAAGTCATTGTGAAGGAAATTGCAGAACAAAACAAGTTTACCGAACAAAACAATTACCCGAAACACAATAAAATGTCTAACAGGAAAATAAGTTATTTTTCTTTTGAGACATTTGTTTTATTTTGGTTTAACTCTGTATCCGAAATCGAGATCAGGTACACATGGCAGTCTTTACGTTTCTGCGAGTACCTGACCATAGGTTGGTTGTGTTGTTTAATTGCCATCGTGGTTGCCATCGTGGAATGGGATCAAATGGGTGGAATGGGATCAAAACCGAAGGAAACCACAGGGAATGAACGTGTTTTACCCATTGAAAAGTTAGTTTCGCCGTGTTTTTCTCTCCATGAGCAACTAATTGCCTGATCACACTATAACACTCATGGCAACAAGTCCAGCAACAATACCTAACTCTTATTGGAGATTGGACTTCGCAAATCCAGGATGCCTTGTTCATGTTCCATATTTTGTGTTGCTGCTTTGAATTAGGTACATACAATGCCATGTCTGGCTCACTGCAATGGTGGATTTGTAAATGGCAATTGTTCGAGGTGGCAAAATTCTGGGGGTTGTAGTTTCAGTTTGGTGGCACTTTCCCTTTTTTGCGTGAAACAATACAGGTGTCGGTCCTGTAAAGGTCCAGACAAAATGTGCCTGGCGGCTTCCTTGGGTCACGCTGATCAAAAAAGGACACCATTTTGTTCGGTATCGGTATCGGTATCGGTATCAGATTTACTCTGTTCTACAGGTTTTCATGCCATAAAGGCAATCATCAATTGTGAACAGCAGAGGTTCATCATATACCAGGGAAGGGAGGGGAAGGGATGGGAAGGGAACGCGACCGTCGGCTGCATTATCGAAAGGAGGGGTAAAGGGAAAAGGAGGGGAAAGGACCGCGAAGAGATCATCGGAATGTGGACGGGGCCTAGTCATATAGCAATCACTTCAGACACCCAAGCAGACACACACACATACACAACCAGGCAAGATCCAACCTTGAGCAAACTCTAACACTCATTTCCTCATGCATACCCAATCACAATCTCAAAAAAAAAACACAAAAGTGGAAAAAAAAACAAGGTACCTAGTAAAAATAGAACTTCCCAAGAAGATAGGGATGCAGGTGGTATGTAAAAAAAAGAAAAGAAGCAAAAAAAGAAGGAAAAAAAAAAACAAAAAATAAAAGGATAAAAAAGAGGAAAAAAGAATGAGAAAAAAAAAAAAAAAAAAGCAAAAAAGAAAGAGGAAAAAAAAAACGAGAAAAAAGAGTGAGAAAAAAAAAAAAACAAAGAGAAAAAAGAAGCAAAAAAGGGGGATCTGAAATTTTGAAAGAAAGTCGCAATTTAGATTTGAACAACTGATTCGAGAGAAGACTGGCAGGTACACGGAATGAAAGAATAGGTAGGTAGGTACCTACTTCAAGATGATCTTGGATGGCAATTGGCAAATAAAGGCAAAGTTTGAAGTACAATAGGGAATGAGAGCATTTTAGAGCAATACGTGAGTACCTACCCTATCCAGTGCACCACAATGAGGGAAAGGTTCGCCTTGCGTCAGTCGCGCGGCGAGAGCGCCGTCCGGCAACTGCCGGTTAACAAGCGCAGGGAGTCACGGAAGCACCAGCGGCGTTCGCCAGCAGTACGCACACTCCCTCTTCCCAGCTGCGTGAAAAAGGTTTTGCACTGACCACGCAGTGGGGGGCCGCCAACATGGGCCGCCGTCTCCGGGCAGGTTCCCGGCTTAGGTCTGGGCATGGGTCCCTGACCCGTTCCTGCGTGACTTGGTTTTCGAGATTTCGAGCTTTGTTTATTGTGAATAGGCCTGCACTGCAAGGTTTCTTCTCTGATCCCCAGTTCTTCAAAAACGGATTTGATTGAAATGGTCTCAAATCATTTGATATCCGATCAAAATCTGATCTGAGATCATTTCCATTCTGATCCGTTTTAACTGGGCATTAGAGACGTAAAACTACCTACAACATATTTTAGCATTGTGTTCGCAATAAACAAAGCTCGAAATCTCGAAAACCAAGTCCCACAGGAAAAAAATGGTGACTACCTTTTTTGATCAGCATGACCCAAGGAAGCTGCCAGGCATCTTTTGTCTGGACCTTTACAGGACACCCTTTTTAAGGCTGTCCTAGCGAGGGTCAAGGGCGGATTAAGGGTCCTCTCGCCCTGACACCCGGCGAAAAATGTGCCCTCCCATGCGATGCGTTGCTCGAAGCGCAACGCCGGGTGAGGGGTTCGGGGAGGGGGTGTCCCCCTGCCCGAAGGTGGAAAAATTTGAAAAAAAATGGAACCTCAAATGATGCTCAGAATGCTCAATTTTTTATTAAAAAAAACAATTTGCTCACAAGCCACAACACCCGTCTGTGTGCCCCAGGTTTAATATCTGAGCATTCTGGACGACATGTTCCAGAAAAAGAAAAAAAAAACGGCCGCGCCTGGCGCCCCTCAAGAGACTGCGCCCTACGCCTCGGCGTCCCAGGCGGGAGTGGTGCATTCCTGGGCACTGGGGCCTTCTGAAAACATGATACATTACCATTGTCTCAAAAAAAGTGATTTCCTTTTCTGAGAAACACCAGCCACATTCTGCTGTGGATGTGGGATGCCTCAACAGCGCCAAGGCTTCCTATTTCTTGCAAAATTTACAAAATCTTGGTTTGTGGTGGAAAATCTTCAGCAAATTTTTTTTGTTTGTGTTTCGGTTCTTGGCAGTCCTGCTCTGACACAATTCACCTCAATCCAACACCACAACATCAACAATATCACACTTCCTTAATGGCAGCTACATGGCCTGTGCTGGCCTCTTCTTGCCTGTTACCTATAAGTCCCACTGCCATGAGCACCACTATCAAAGCTTTTGGACTGATGACTGACCTTGGCCGCACACACGAGTTTGACAAATATGACAGAGATGCAGTCGATAAACTACTTGATTTCGCTCTCCTTGACTTTTATAATCTTGATCCTGTTGTTGACCAGCTCTGGACCGAGTTCAAGACAATTTGTACTTTGACCATTGATCATTTCATCCAAAAAGGGATACCGACAGTTAAAGTGAAATCTGTCTTTTCCACCGTGGTTTAATGCCAGTCTTCGTCAAAATATTTCAGAATGTTGAACCTTCTTTCTTTCTGCTCCTTTAACCAAAATCTGTTCCCTGCTTATGCTTCAGCACTGCAGAATTACCAAAATAATCTAAATTGCACTGAGGCACGTTTTGTTCAGAAACTTGCTATCAATAATGTCATCACATCAAAACAGTTCTGGAAATTCCATAATAGCAAAACTTCCAGTCATGTGCCTCTCTCGGGTGGTCTTACCAGAGCACAGCTAAATAATGCCAATGATAGGCCGAGTACCGTCAAATGGGGTAACTTTGGCCTGTTTTCAAAATTGAAATGCTACTGAAATAAAAATGAACCGGGCAATCTTCAAAGTATAATATCCAAAAGTTGTCCCATGATGCTGGCTTCAAAGGCAACAAATCAGATTCTGGAGAAATGGCCAAAAATTTTAAATTTTTTTTTAAAAACAGTTGGTGGCCAATGTTACCCCTTCTTGGGGTAACATTGGCCACCCACTCCAAAACCATCAGGAGGCAATGTATTTGGTTTCTATGGCTTAAGTTTGCATAGCAAAGGGTAATATTGGCCTGCCAAAAGGAGAAAATAAGAAAATAATGGATTGGGGTAACATTGGCCACTCTCATGGGGTAACATTGGCCACTATGGGAGTTTTAAAAAAATGAAAAATTAAGATGTTGATTTAGATAAAGCTTATTTTATCTCAAGAAAAGGACAATTTATGAACACCTTTGAGATTTCCCAGTTCCCTGAGCAGTTTCTTGGCACAAATAGGTAGATAAACATTAGGAGGAGGGTGTGATCCGAATAGCTTGTAACTTCTTGATGTTGCTAATGTTCTTGAATTCCATATCGAAGGGCACCAACACGTCTGTTTAGGTAGGCACGAATGCAGTTGAGTCACCACTAGGTAGCTAGTTCGAATGCTTAAGGTAATTTACCAGGGCCACAGCAGCTTCCTTCTGAAGTTCGTCATCAACAGTAATGCGAGTGCGTGTGCCCGATGTGATGGAAACTTCTGGGGGTTCAAAGCATTTTCCCAAGATGGCTCTCAAAGGAATCCAGCTTTTGTCCTCCGCATTTGGCCATTTGAACTCATCCTGTGGGCCACTAGGGTGCATAAAACTATACAGCCTCCATACCTAGGTGTTGTTCAACCATATTGTTAGAAATTATAGGTACTGTAGGTGCCTCAGCGTATTCCTAGACCTATTTCTAACAATATGGTTGAAAATAAATAATCAGATTTGAAATAAAATAAAAAAAAAACAATTTAAATTGCCAGACTTTCAATTTGGGACATGCCTGCAATTTGGGTCATTTTGATACGGTACTGTCGGGGAAGGGGTAACATTGGCCGCCGTGCAAAAACTGCCTTAATTCCGGAAAAAACGAAGTGGGATGGAGAATGATATATTTTTTGACATCTTACCTGACTCCTGGAAGTGATTCCACTAGTTTCCTTCTTGTAATTCTGAAGATATCCACAGGGTGTTGAAACGCTTCAAAATCGGCACCAATTTCAGCACGACAGAAAATCAATCACAAGTGGAACTATTTCCAGATTTAATCAGTTGGCATGCTGTTAAAAACTTCAATTAAAGTCTATTTGAAAAGCTAGGAAAAAGATATCATTAAATATGTGAGATCTTTTCTGACAAATTCAGAACAAAGCTAAAATAACCTAGATCGGCCAATGTTACCCCAGAAAGCCAAAGTTACCCCATTTGACGGTACACGTTTTGCTTCAGCTCTGAAAAGCTATCTCAACCGAGGCACCAGGTCTACGGCCCCTGCTACAGTTCTTAATCGAGCTCATACTTTTCTCCGTGATGTTGATTTGGTTTCCCTGGAAGCTGTGGCCAGAGCAATTGGAACCTCAAAGAACTCCACTTTCAATGTCATTGATTCCATTCCCATGGCATTCCTTAAAAACCACTGTGATGTTAAAAAAATACTTTTTTGTCCTCTTCTCAGTATCCTTAGCCCGAAATGAAATCCCTGCTGATTGGAAACTGAGTGTAGTGAAATCTCTGCCAAAGAGTGGTCTGCCTCCCTCAACTGCCTCCTTCCGACCAATATCCTAAGTCTTATCCAGCGGCGGCTCATCAGGTGAGGCAAGTGAGGCTGAGCCTCACTGCTTATTTAGGAAGTGAAACAAATGAAAAAAGTTCTTCATAATTCAGCAGTCAAACAAATCTTTTTTGCGTTGGTATTCTTTTTGTGCATGACGAATTTCCACCACAAAACGAGTAAATTTTGCAAGTCTTCCATCGCTTGATTCGATTTGCATCCGCTTCATCATATTTTAGAGAAAGAACCTGTACAACCAAAGCCAAAACCCTGCTTCGCAGCACGTTGCGCAATCAAATCAAATGGTGCGGCTGGATCGACGCTGGCCTCTGGATTCTTCCAACCTCACTCGCCCGAATTGTTCAACGTGAGCGTTTGGGGAGCGGTGCAGACACACATTGTTGGCTTCAAATGCAGCCCAGTGAGGCTCGTTTGAATTTGCCTCACCAAGGGAAAAGGATGCTACCTCTTTGCACACTGTTCCAGAGCAGGTTCGCAACCAGTGAGATATGAAAATGGAGAGCCAACAATTCCTCAATGGGCAAAGTCAACGTCTTTCTTGCAGAGGCCTCTGGACTCTTTGAGTGTGGCAAAACCGGGCCAACACATATTTGCTGATCAAAATCCCGTTCCTTTGACTTTGCGAAATAGTTGTTTTTCACTGTTTCTCAAAACGTTTTCATCGATTTTGGAAGAATTTGGGCTTTGAAGACTCGGGAGGAAACGAAGGAACTTGACAGGAAAGAAAAATAAACAAAATTTTTTTGACACGCGCGCAATTGCGTGGGGAAAATGAACTCGATGTGGAAAAAGTAGAAAAAACTTTCATTGGCTTTGATGGAGTTTGGCAAATATCTCGGACACAAAAATGAGAGTACGCCCTCACGTAATTTCTTTGGAGCATGAATTAAACATTTTCGCAGTTGTTTGCAGATTGCCCTCATGAAGCAGTAAACATTTTTGAAAATCGAAATTTCGAAGTAGGCTGCAAATTTCGCAGGGAAAATTTGTGCGGTGGGAATTCGAGAAGGCAATCGTGGGTGAATTCGAGGTGTGGTCATCCAAAAAAATCTATCTAGAAAATGAAACGTGTCTTTCTTTAACGTGTCGTTCTTTGAGACGCGTGTCAGCTGGACCTTCACCGGGAAGAAAAAAAATGCAGAAAAAAGAGAATATTGCAACAGGAAAGTTAAGAACGTGTGGCCTTTTTGTGTGTTGCTTCAATTGGCCTCCACCTGCAATTCAGAGAATTTGCTGATGCAGTGCAACCGCAGAGCAAAGTTTTGATACCAAAATAATGATAGTTTCTGGTATGAGCTGGAAGGATTTCGTTTTCTTGAGAATTGAATTCTTTATCTTGAGAATTTGAGGCATTTTTCTTCAGAGCCAATTCATGGCCACTTCACATCACCTCGCATAAAGGCTCATTTGCCTGGTCGCCCTCTGAATTGTTGACTTTGTACAAGTGGCCCATTTTGCCTTTGGTTTCCATTGAAAGTGACCAGCCTCACCCAGAAAAAAGCTCACGAGCCGCCGCTGGTCTTATCAGCTCCTCAGTAAAACTTATGGAAAAGATGGTCTGTGGTTTATGGAAAAGATGGTCATGGCCTCATTGCTGAGTTCCTCGTTTCAGTGCGATTTCACCTTGAAACAGAGGGGCACTGAGGGGGGACAAGGTAGTGTGACCTAAACAGAGGGGCACTGAGGGGGGACAAGGTAGTGTGACCTGGCTGGTGGTAATTCCTAGTCAGTTTGTGTCCCATTAGGCAATCGGCCCAGATAGGTAGTCTTTTGAATTCATGCTAGATTTTTTTTTTATTTTTTTAGATCTTCTTTTTTTCCCCAAGGTAGCAATCATTTTTTTAAGATCTTCTGTGCAAGCTCCATTTTTTCCCCAAGGTAGCAATCATATGGTTCGGCAGGTGTGTTTTTCTTTCCACCCCATAGCAGTTAGGTATGTGTATGCTGGTTCATGATTTTTTTCAATGTAGGTACCTTATGCTTATGATGCTACCTTATGCTCTTTCTTTTTCCAATGTTCAATGTTCATGGCATGTGAATTTTGCCTAGGGCATGTACACCATGCATACTTAGACTTGATAAACATTAGGTACCTACACCTCATTGATTGCATACTGTCTGTTTCAACATCTGTGGTCGATTTTGCTACTGAATTTCCTCCTGGTCAACCTCTCCAATCGGGGTCGTTATCAACTATTCTTGCTTGGTTTGCTGGCTACTCTATTTTTTCCTTCATTCTCCAATGTGTTGTTTTTGTCTCCGAGAGGTCATTTTGTTGTCCAAACGTTTTTGGTTTTCCTGTGACGGGGTCGCTTTGCTGGCCAAACATTCAACTTGCGCTTTGCCTTTTCACCTTCACTGCCATGGATTTGGCGTTTTGTGAGTACGAACTGGGGGGCAGTTTAAAAAAAATCTACACATCCATTAATGTCAGATTATTTTGTAAATTCCTCCGTCTGTACACCTCCGAATGATATCAAGTACCTTGGAATTCATTTCAACTCGACCCTTAACTGGGGCCCCCACATAACTCAGATGGTAAAACGAGCATCAAATCAACTTAAATTTCTTATACGGCATTACTCCCATGCCCCCAGAAAGGTTAAGGAAATACTTTATACG
Organism: Sinentomon sp. SZTP_YWyxl; assembly: GCA_030068105.1. Classification (NCBI taxonomy): domain Eukaryota; kingdom Metazoa; phylum Arthropoda; class Protura; order Sinentomata; family Sinentomidae; genus Sinentomon; species Sinentomon sp. SZTP_YWyxl. Next base: position 8,450 of record JASGXE010012151.1, read on the forward strand.
TATTTCTCGATGGTCCACTCCATATTAGAATACGCAGCAACGACCTGGGATCCACATCTTCGATGCAATATTGATGCAATTGAGGCTGTCCATCGCAGGGCTGTGAGGTTTGTTTCTGGTGACTTCTCCTTTCATTCCAGTGTGTCACAGCTAAGGGAGGAACTGGGCTGGGAAACCCTTACTCTGAGGCGAAGGCTCAGAGGAATTTCTGTTTTTCGAAAATGTATCAGTGGCGAGGGAGGCTGGGCAGGATGCTGTGGCACCCCAGTAAAAAATACGGGGTCTACGAGGGCTGGTGACCTCGTTTCATTTGTTCTACCATCGCTGTCCAAAGGTGTCGCTAGGTTCTCATTCCTAAACAATTAGGCCCCTATGTGTTTCTCTGGAACAAGCTCGGTATTTCTCATGACATGATGAACTTAACAGAGGCCAGTTTTTTATCTGCCATAAGACCCAAGCTTAGTTTATTGCCTTAGTAGGTAGGTAGCTAGGTAGGCCTAGGTAAGATCTTAGATTACCTAGGTACCTACTTGATAAGACCTGCCCCATTTCGTTTCCTTTGAGTAGACTAATAATTATTGTGCCTTTGTTTTTCTCTCCCATTTACATGCATTTAATTGAGGTAATTATATTTGTGACCAAAATCTGAATTTTTATCTTGTGCTACGTACATCTGTTCCTGCTGCAATCCTGACGATGCTGTTGGCGGAATCTTCACTTGAATTGGTTCGTTTTTCCTTTTTTTATTTGTATTTTTTTCCTTGCCACATCATTGACAAAATGCACTGCATGTCTTTCTGCGCCGTTGGTTTGCATCTGAAACCAAGTTTCTTTTTATCTCCTATCTTGCCGGTGGCTACTTCCTACATGCTGCCTTGGCTCACTCATGTTGCTTCGCGGTTTTTGTGGCCATTGGCAAAAATAAAGCATGAACCGGGGTTACCACTGTCCAATGGGTTTAATGGCTGTGGCCCCCAACTAGTCAACTAGTTAAAAAGATGACCCATTCTTCTTTGCATACACAATATCAAAACGACAGATGGATTTATGTTGTCGATCTTTTAGATGTGTCCAAATGGTTTTAACAGCAGACAAGTCCTTCCATGATCCGCCTCGATGGCAACTTAAAATAAAAATTGGAAGAAATTATCGAAACTCCTAATTTGGCTCCTGGTTTTCGGATATCCTGAAGAATGACATTAAATGAAAGTGTGAACAATTCCTCACAACACTGTTGAGAGGTTAATAATTTTCCACACTGATGTAAAATTCGTTTTGCTCACTTGCATGGCAAAAATCTCAAAATGACAAAATTTTCAAAGTTGCCATTTTTCCTTTGCAATTTTTGCCTTACAGGGGTGTACCCTCATATAGAAACTTTCGTTTGTTGTCCGATTTTTTCTGAAATTTTTGGGATTTTGTTAAACATACTTTATAAAGGGGTGTTTCGCGCAAAACTTCAGCATTTTGTCCGTATTTTTCTAGCAGCAGGAAAATGAGTAGGTACCTAGCGGAAACAGGAAAAACTTCTTGACCTGAGATTTCCCATTTGCCTAACGTTAAAGTCATGCCAACACTTCGTGCCAAATCTCAAATTTTCATGGATGGATATGTTAGGTAGGTACAGGTACCTATCTGACTAAAGTGGTGGAATTTCAGTTTGGTCCCCCGTTCAAGTCCAGGTATGCGTGACAAGTTGCTTTTTGGTGAGTCCTTTTTCCTAAAAAAAAGACACTTTGGTGTGAGATTTACTGTCAGGAAAATTAAAATTCTGGCTTCTTCAGCCGAATTTTCACACTTTTTGTGGAGTCCGATATCTGCCACCGTTGAAATTAACTGCATGAAATCTGCCTTAGATTAGTTTGTGGTAGTTAGATTCGGTTGGGGTAACACCTAAGTTCAGGCAGGATTGCAAAAAGTCGAATAGAGCCCTGGAGCATGGATTTTTGAGCCTGGTCATATTTTGGCAAAAAAGCCTTTTTTGCACACCAGCCCATTTCGATCCCGGTCGAAAATCAATTTTTTTTCGTCAGCTTATTTTGACCCCACTCGAAATTCGAAAATAGCTTTTTTTTTGCTCGCCAGCCCATTTCGATCATGGTCGGCTCCCATCCGTCCTGGGAGCATTGCTCCCGTGCTCCCGACTTTTTGCAACCCTGAGTTCAGGTTGGGTTGGGTTTAGGTGGGAGCCTGGCATTTGTCCGGCAGCCAGATGTCCTGGTGGCTTCATGTTCGGCGGCCAAATGTTGGGTGGCGGGAACCCTTTGCTCTACTAATTTTCTGACATGCACAGTTTCTGAGATCTGACTTCAAAAAGTTAGGCGATTGTTACAAAATGCAAAAACGAGATGTCCTTGATTACAGCCTTGTGTAAAATTAACACAGATTCACATTTTCTCATTGTTTTGGGTGATCATAACTTCACTCTGACCACAAGGAAAAAAAAAATAAAAAAACAATGGCATGCTGGTGGAAAATTGTGGTACCTACCTAATCCTAGAAAACTGATTTTCTGCTCAATTTGGCAGGAAATTGAGCAAAAATGTCAAAAAGGAGATTTTCCTCACTCTAAACACCTGGTAAATATGAGAATATCCAGCCGATTTCCAAAACGAAGATTAATCAGCGAATCACCGCGATATGTGGATCGACGAGTGTGTGCGTAGGTTGTACCAGAATTAGTGGACGTTGGTTCGTTGTCTTGGGATTCAGCATGCGATTTCGGCAAATTTTGGTTTGCTTAAATACATACATCTATGGTGGACATTTGTGCCAAAGGACAACTTTATCAGCCTTTTGATACTCAGTATAGAGATGCTTGAATTCAATGTGTTTTGTGCTCTGAAGATAAAACAAAGATTTTTCAAAGGTGGAAAAAATTCAAACAATTCAATGGCAAATATCTCGAAGATTGTGCAACTCAAAATCCTGCCACTTTGGGGGCAGGATATGGTGGCCAATGTCGCTCATTTTCCAGTGGTGTTTGAATAATTCAGCAATTTTCCTGTGCAACAGGGTGGTTCAAAAATGGCCCTCAATCGCAAGCTAAAAGTCAGTCCTTGGATCTGATATCGAGCAAAATCCTGGCCCGTCACAATATGATGTTGGTTCATTAGTTTTCGCGTCGGTGTCTGGCTACCCACCCTTTCCGGCTGAAGTAGTAAATGTGGGGGAAAATGCAGATAATGTCCCACTATACGATGTTGTCTTCTTTGGGTCAAAGGAGAAAGGTTTGCGACTGCGAGGCTCCGTCATTGCTGATTTTCATACAAAGAGAGACGAGTATTTTGCTAAATACAAGCAGAAGTCGCTCCACGAGGCCATCCTCTTGTGTGATGCTGAACTTAAATCTCGTTTGGATGCTGCAAACATGTCACAACCCGATGATGATCACACTTCCGATGCTGAGCTAAAATCTATTTTGCTGGATGCTGTTTCAGAAGGATGCTCCATACAATGCGAAAAAATCTTCTCCATTCAGGAGTCACTGATAGAGAAAATAAAAACAATAGACAATAAATTATCAGCTCTTTCTTCGATGGCTCAGTTGATTGCATCTGTGGAAAATCTTGACAAGAGACTTGGTTTGGTGGAAAAGCAAAACTCGAGTGTAGTCGAAAAACTTGACAATCTTCAAAACGTCCTAAATAGAGACAGAAACAGCAGCCCCTTGAGTGATTCAAACTGCTGTGATGTACTTCCATCTGAACCAAAAAATCTCTCCCCTGTGGATGATCCCAGTTCTTCATCTGCCAGTCATGTGCCGAAATCTCAGCCCTCTTCGTGTTCTAATGCAGTCATCACCGTAGGTGACTCAAACGTCAGACGTCTATTTCCATTCATAAAATCTGTAAAAGGTGCCTATTGCAGAACGTTTTACAAAAGTGGTGGTAAAATTTCTGACATGCTTAAGATCTGTGAAAACCTTGTCGAAATTGTTTCAGCAAGAAATATGTTAATAACCTTACATGTTGGCACAAATGACATTTGTTCCAACTCAGGATGTCAGATTTGGACAATCTGCTTATTGGTATTGATAATCTTGGGCATAAATTTGAAAAATCCATTAAGATAGCAATTTGTAGCTTACCACCCGCAAATCGACCTGGTTTTGATTTGAACCGAATTGATAAGCTGAATTGTGCCTTGTTTGACTGGTGTCATGTAAATAATGTTAAATTTCTAAACCTAACAACCTGTGCAACGGTTCGCAATTTCAAATGATGGTTTACATTATTCAGAGAAAGGTGCTGTCACTATTTCCAGCTATCTGCATAATCACTTTAATACTTTTTTAACCTTGGTGAACAGACGAAGGTGTCCAGATTAGATTTTAACTCACCCACAACTCCAGGAACACAAAGCAAGACTTGTGCCAGTGAGCATTCCTCTTGCCTTCCCTCGCAAAGGCTGAGAGTATTGCAAATGAATGTTAGAGGTATAAAATGTAAAGTAAATAAGTTTGATAGTCTTCTTTCATTCGTAAAGCCGGATATTTTTATTTTAACTGAAACTCATTTATCTAAGGATATCTTTGATCGAGAAATTTTCTCACCGGGATTTAATATCTTCCGTAGGGATCGAAACTCTCGTGGGGGAGGTGTGGCTATCGGTGTGAGGTCTGTTTTCCCATCTGATGTCATCTTCATGGATGAAGAGCTTGAAATAATTGGGTGTAGGCTATTTTTAGGAAATCAGCAAAAAACTTCCCCAGTTGTAGTTGGAGCGTATCGTCCACCTGGTTGTAAACATGATATCTTTGCAAATTTAGCTGGGAAATTAAACAGCCTAGGTTTTCA
>JASGXE010012152.1:0-13601 GCA_030068105.1 Sinentomon sp. SZTP_YWyxl
TACAAAATTCTAAATTTCGCATCGTACAAAATTTCTAAATTAATTGACAATTCGACACGCGAGATTCGAAATGTAGAAGCCGACAAGTTCGTAATTCCCAAATTTGAACTTCGTGCTACTGTGCATGTCTTTGGGTTGTGTGAATATATTGATTCGATTCTAGGATTCCATATCAAACATTCCAATCCTGCCCGATTCCATTAGAAAAGACGAGAATAAATGTGGTGAGATTCGAATCAAGATTATTGTTGTGAAGAAAGGGATTCGGATTCGATCGGAGAACTGATTCTGATTTGATTTTTTTTTTCCTTTTTTTTTCTCTTTGGCCTCACATTTTTATTTTATTACAGGCCATTTTTTATTGTTATTTTTATTTTCTTTATTTCAATTTCATTAATTTTAGCAGAATACAGTTGAAAAGATGACAAAAGCATTTCTCACACCATTAAGCATTGATTTGATTATGATGATTCAAGATTCGAACTTCAGGGATTCGATTCGAAGACCGATTCGCACACCCCACTGTCGGAACATAAAAGATTGGAATGGCAAGGCGTTTCGAGAGACGGACAAAAAACTGATGTGAGGAATAGGTAAGTGGCTAGAAATCGGAGTTGTTGTTTTTGGGACTGGGAGTTCCAAGTTGTTGCTGAGTGCAGAAGCTGCCGAGATGATTCCGACCATTTCAAACATATGCGTGGGCCTAGTTGTTCCTTGGTTTGTTCTTTGCGAAAACAACAATAGGCATAAGTAGCCTTGTCTTCCTCACCCACCGGACTAACAACTAACTAGTTTGACCAAATTGTGCCAGAAGCCCACTCTACCACTGGTACCTACCAAATCACCCACACTTACACACCGGTAGGGCGGTAGGTAGGTATGCAGGTAGGTAGTCCAGTAGTAGGTTCACTTATCCCACCAAAAGAAGCGGGTAGGTACTAGGTAGGTACCCTGAGCTACAGGACCCAGGTACCCATCTGATAGGACCTACCTTCCTATACCTGTACCTGATCTTGGGCCTAATTTCAATAAGTAGCAACCAGAATTGTTTCATGCAGTTTGAGGCAATGGGCAAGATGCAGAGGCAAATAGCACATGTTAGGTGGTGACAGATTAGGTACCTACCTACAATCGAAGCAACAACAAATAATGTCAACAGAAAAAATTCATGCCAATTTCGGCCGCTTTGGACATTTTTGCATTTTTGACAAGCTTGTGCAAATTTTGTGAGGATTCACTCTTTTTGAAAGCCCTACGTGGAAAATGCACTTTATATCATTTGCCTTGGCTTTTTACATACCGTAAGTTAGGCAAGGCAGGTAGGCCTACCCAGGCCAAAATATTTCAGGTGCAAAGCACATTCCCTGTTTTTTCCAGTGTTTTCAGTCTGTGGACGCTGTGCCATTGGCACTCTCGAGGCCTATTTTTGAGGCTTTTCACAAGAGACAACATTTGACCAGAATAGGGCTTGTTAGGTGATAATTGTCCTCGGTGTTGCATGCCCACAAATTGGGTCTGGCTGGAGTGACGGGTGGGTGTCAGGCACCAGGGGTGAATCAAGAACGTCGGTTGGTATCATCAGCTAGCTACAGCTACCTAGGCATACCTTGTTCCGACAAAGGCACCGGGTTTGAAAAAAGATTAGAATGGTTCCTGATGATTGGTCATCCCTGTTCCCAAGTGTATCTCCCATTTTCAGTGAAATGTAAGGAATGTCAGGTGTCACTATGTGTTGAGATGGTGTTCCAATAGGTACCGTACCTACCTACACCTAGGAAGTCCACCGCCTGGCAGCCAATTGCCCAAAAGAGCAGCCACCTACCATGGACTTTGGCATGAAAAAGGTGGGTATTGTTCACAGCAGAATGTCACAGAGCCAGCAAGAAATTCCATCAGGTTTACTTCAGAAAATAAAATCTTGACTCTGTGAGATTCCATCTCCCAAACCCCCTGCCAGGGAGGAGCTCTGCCCATTGGGCATTGGAACCCCGTTTGGACGCTACGCCAGACACCCCATACTGTGGGCGCAGGCTCCCCTGCGCCCTGCGGTCTCAGTCTTTGTGAATGCGGTGCGCCCCCCTGTCCGCCGTCCGGTCATGCAAGGTACCAACGCCACTGCCGCAGGCCGGCCCTTTTAGGATCTCAAAACAAGTAGTGAACCTTTTTTGCACTTGTCAAAAATGCAAACGACAAACAAAAAATTCTGAAGATGAAACTCAAACATACAAAGGCTTTGTTTCAAAAGTTCTTTTAAAAATTTGTCTTTGGCTAAATTCGCAGCAGAAAAATAAAATTCTAATTGCTCTTTTATGGCGTAGATGATTCGTTTTTTGCGGCGGCGAACGTCTTTCAAAAGAACTTCTTCAGACTCCTGCATCTCGTGCGAGAATGAAGACAGGACACCCTGATTGTCACAGACACAACACTCCTTTTCCTGGTCGAACAAACAAAATCGCGAAGAGAATGACGAAAAGAAAAACCCGTCGTCTGCTGCGACGAAAAAAAGAAACACGAAATTTTTTTTTGTTTTTGCATGAAAATGAATTGAAATTTTTTCACATTTCTTGCGGAGTAATGGCAGCACTGTTCACCGGTCACATGCAAAATAAATGCAAAAAAAACATTGTTCAATGCATGATGCAGCGCTTATTCTTCCCATGATTTTCTGTGCTATTTTTATTGAGTCTGATCGTATTTTCGGATCGGGACATTGGTCTGAAAAACTTAAAGATCGAATGGCGTGATTCTCGAAAAATCTTCACCAAACGCAAGTTAAACTGACCAAACCTGACCGAACCTAAACTACACTATCAAAACCTAACCTTGTACTGGCTTGTACGTGTTCCCACGAATTTTCGGGCGAATCCCAAGATGAACGACACGGTTTTTGAGAAACATTCAAATACCATCAGATATATGCCGTTTGGTTGGCCAAGGGCGAAATTGACAGTTTAACTCATCATTTCAGTGTCTCTGACACAAATGCACAAATTGAACGCACGTAAACCTGTAATATGCGCAGAGGCTTCTTTAAATTCTGTCCTTTCACAATCTCTTGATCTCACCATTACGTTTGTTTATAGTCATCGCATTGTCAGAGATCGAGTTATTCTTGAAGTTCAATCGAAACTGAAAGAAAGAAACATCTGAAAGGTGGACGGTGGAAAAATGCCAAAGAAAAGTAAAAAAGACCCATAAACTTTATGCGAATAAAAGTGAAAAAGTGGGGTGATGAAAGCTAAAAAAGATGATGAACTTGATCTCAGCTTCAATCACAATGCAAGGGCATTGATGAAAAGTGAGCGCGAAATGATTGCAATTTTTCTACATGGGTTTTCGAGAGAAGAACGTTTTTCGGAAAAATTTCCTCGTGGCAACACAAAAGTAGAATGAAAAAATAAGTGGCTCCGACCCCATTTTGATTTTGTGTGCACCCAAATCCCCATATAAACGGCACCATATTTCGATGAAGGGGCGAAAAAGCGACAAGGAGGACAACCAAATTTTTCTGATGAGAATTTCGAAATGCACTGATCCGATCACCCATTTCGGTGTTTTACGGACGCCCACAATCGGACCTCCATTCGAGGGAACCCGAGCGAATTTCAAAATCAACGTTTGTGTAACCAAAATTTCAGTACTGATTCCTCATCACGATTGGGCCCTTTGACTCTCAAAATAGTCCATATTTTCCCAGAGAAAGGGCACCAAAATTTCGCTTTTTCTCTTTTTTCCCTCTAAAATTTCTCTCTTTTTTTTCCATTGACCCATTTTTGGAGTTTGAGGCCCCATAAAACCTGGATGGGGGCTCGGAGAGCATTTCATGCATCGTCATGCTTTGTTGCAATCGTGACGAGGAAATAATCCTGAAAATTTATAGTTGCTCCACGTGGATTAGAAAAATTCCCCCGCATTCTCTCGAGATGGGCCAATAATTATTGGAGGTTTTGGGGGTCCACAACACCAAAATGGGAATGGGATGTGTGACAGAGCATTGTGGGGTTTATTTCTTTCTGATATAGCAATAAAGAGGAATTATCTCTGAAATTTTGAATGAATTTCATTTGATAAGCAGTTCCCCAAGCCAAGCAGCTGCCATCTGTTCATGAATATCAATGGATGAATTTCATGCTCGATTATGAATTTCCTCCCCTTTTCCCAAATGAAGCCACACGGAGGGTTGAGAGCCCAAAAGGCCAAAATTAGGGGGAGCCATTTCCGCGTCCCTGATATTTTGATTTGTGTTGTCCCCGAAAGTTTTCCCGTGTAATTGTGGATCATACCGTTTGAATTTTTACACTTGTCCTTCGAGTGCCCTTGTTTGGGTTAATTTTCTTCGCCGGTGAGAGACTTGAGTTCCAACGATATGCGTCTCTTTGTGCGAGCAAGACATACCTATATGTGGCCAACTGATTTCAAAAAGGAAATTCCCCGACTTATCTGGGTTTTTAGAATAAATCCACTGCCATGACAAATTTCCAGACCATAACCTTTTACGACCAAACATCGTAACTGGGCATTTTTCCAAGTACAACTTGGGGTGCACGATTTCGTTATCGAATTATTGATGAGGGTAAAAATATGGCTTTCAACCTGCGTGGCGTGGGCGAATACGGAGCCATTCTAAATACCCGGGCCACAGGCGATTTCTTTGAGACTTTTGAAGCACGGGGCAATGTAATTCCCCATTTCGCATGCGCCGCAAAACACATTACAAGAAGGAATGCATTTAATAGCGCTTACTGGATGTGGAATAACATTGCCCCGTGCTTCAAAAGTCTGATAAAAATCTCCAATGGCCCGGGTATTTTGAATGTCTGAGTATACTCAGCCATTTCGCCTAACCAATCGTATAATCCAACTTAACCATTTCACACATACTTCGGGTGATCGAGGTTGGTCAGCTTTGGATTGGCATGAAGAAACATTTCATTAAAATAATGAATAACCGAACCCAACCTATGCTAACCAATCTCAACTCAATATGCAGAACACCTCGGACGCTGGCGTGTGCAACCAATTTTGTGAGAAATGAGACAAGATGTGGAAGATGTTGCCAATAATCTTCCGATTTGTACCGCCAATGAAGTTAGAATACTGTTAGTTTTTCTGACACCTCTGTAACTATACTGTAACAAATGAAGGCAGGACAAATGAAGAAGTCTCAGAGAAGGTCGGACAGACGCCTTTACACTTTGAAAAAAATTCTTGAGGGTTCCCTGTTCATCCCTCTTCCAGGTGAAATTCGGGCGAGCTAGTTCAATAGTAGCCGCTCGCATGCCAACACATTTCTTGTTCCCACCGTAAAACTAAACACACACTTTCATTCTTTTTTTCAAAAAACCCTTCGGGAATGGAATTCTCTCCCCAAGGACTCTCACGTAATTAGATATTCTCCCGTTCCTTCAGTTTAACTTCATATCTAACTCGGACTTATTTGATCACATTCCATGATGTGTTCTCTCTTTATTGTCTCATGGTTGTTTCGTTGCCCTGTTAATTTGTTTTCATATTCCTTGACTGTTGATACGATTGTATGTTTGCATTTACATAGCAAGCTAAATTCCAAATAAATACAAATACAAATGGGTTACGTACCCATTGGTTCTCCAGTGGGATGGAAGGACTCTTTTTTAGGAATCCTGGATATCGAGTGAAATGATCACTCCAACATCACATTCCTTGTAAAATGATAACAATTGGGATTGTGATAATGACAAATATTGTTTATTTTCCCATGATAATAGCGTGTCCACACATTCGCGATTTTGTCGCGTCGTCGCGCGCGTAAAAGCTGTCGGGTGCGACAACATCTCCTTGTGTGTAGTACACTATGCATGGTGATTCGTTCTTCACACATGGCAGTGTCATCGCACCGGGCAACGTTTTCGCGCGCGACGACGCGACAAAATCGCGAATGTGTGGACACGCTATAAGATTGACGAACAAGACATTTTTCGTGGAAACTTATACGGAGCCATTCTGAAAACCCGGGCCATAGGCGATTTTTTTCAGACTTTTGAAGCACGGGGCAATGTAATTCCCAATTTCGCATGTGCCGCAAAACACATTACACGAAGTAATGCATTTAACAGCGCTTTCTAGATGGGGAACAACATTGCCCCGTGCTTCAAAAGTCCGACAAAAATCTCCTATGGCCCGGATATTTTGAATGTCTGAGTATTTTAAGAAATTGAGAACTGAAAACACACACTGCAGTGAAGAGGAAAAATGAAAGCCACCGTCTCAAGGAAACACCGACAGAAGACTGGCTGACTGCCTGAGAAGAAAACGCTTTCTTTTTTTTTTTGTGATGATTGCGACAGCTTCTCTTTGAAAACACATCTCTTCCAGACTCCTCATAGCTGCAACCATTGGCCAGTTTGTATTTTTGTAACCTCGATTTGGCGACCCGGAAGTTCATCGGCAACTGTCTTTCTTTTTCTTCCCTCTTTATATATTGACGTATCCATCTTTTTTCGACAATCGACAGTCCGAAAACTCAAAAGATCAAGAACTGCTTTCCATCGCTGCAGCTGAACATTGTTGATTTGGCTTACAAACTGAGCAAGTTTAAATTGATTGCAGATTTTTATAAAGTGCTGTACCTATCCTGTTGAAATATCCTTGATTTAATCAAACAGCCTAACCTTCGAAAAATGAAACAACGTCTGTTGACAAGACGAAAACTGAAACACCTGCCGCAAAATCAAGAGGAAATAGAAGTGCATCCCCAAAAGGGCAAAAGCATAACCTTTTGGATCAAGAAAAATGCATCCATGATCGCATTCGATGATCATACTCGAGTATGTCGATCAGTGCTGAGTGATTTCAGTCTACCACACTTTCTGTCAAACGAACACCGAACATTCCTCGTTCCCGGTTTTTTCAACCAACGACAGCCTATTTTTGTCACCCCGTGTCTTATTGCGACGAACTGTCTGTCTGCGACGATCTGTCCTTGCAGCAGAATGATCGTGGCAAGTGTCCGGTTTCTGGTGACATTTCAATGACGTCATCTCCAGGATGTCCAGTTCGCTTCTTGTTTGGAGTGCAGTTGAAAAATATCCAATGACCAGCCATTGTCCATTTATTGCACCAAGTCCTTTTATTGCACAACTCGTGTTTTTGATGGTCCCGTTTGGAGCCATTTTTGTGCGCTTGTCGACATCAGGTCGAGCTCAAATAGAACATATTCGGTTGCCAGCCACTTCCAAGCACAATGCCTCTCATTAATTGATCATTTTCCAACGGAACGAGTAGGCTGCCCAATAGTGACAAGTTATGGTTTCATTTTTTACTCACGATCTGTGCAGCATTTATTGACAAGAGAAACCAAGTGTGGGTCAAGCCGAATGCGAATTTCTAAATTCCAAATAAATCGCATGAATTTTGACCAATCAGGTGCTTACCCAAATTAAAACCGCGTTTACGACATAAAGCTAATCTAACCTAACCTAACCTCCAAACGTATACCTAACCTAACCCTAACCTGACCCAACCTTTCCTCTTCCTGGTGTCAACAACTGCCACCGGTGTCAAAAAACATTTCGGTATTCAAAAAACAAAAATCTAAAATTTTTGCCCCAGGTAGGATTCGAACCACCACCACCACGGGTACCACCGCAGCGGCAGCAGGCTGTCTAGACCACTCGGCCGCAGAGGCTGCTGCCGGAAAACACTTCGGAAAGGTGTATTCATGAAACTGTTTTTATAATTGCGTCATTACGATTTTGCTCGCATCCGATTGGTCGAAATTCATGCGATTTGTTTGGAATTTAGAAATTAGCAAGCAGAATCCAGGTAGGCTGGCTGGCGGACTGTGCCGAACTGGACGAAGAGTTCCAGAGACATTAAGAAAGCACGATAATTTGGCAGAAAAAAAACATGATATTTGCATGTGTCCCAGCGGTGGTTCTCAATCTTCACATTCAATGGTGTGCAGGAGGCACGGGTGACAGGAGCCCCTGCCCTTTGCATGGATGCCCTCGTTCAGATGAAGAAAGCGATTTCTTTTCCTGCAACTTCAGAATCTTGCAAAAGATGGGGGCGGCAAGATTCTTGTACTTGCTTTTGCGAGCATTCCGAAAGGATGTGGGAAAATCTTATTTGTTGGGCAGATCCATAACTGAGTGGAACTTTCTGCCGGGTCAAATTTTTGAAGGTCACCTCTATGCAAAATGAAATATCTTGGCAAACGCCCCCAAGTTCTCATTTTACAGTTTTAACGCTGCTCACAGCGAAAACATTTGTAAAGTTTTTCTCTCTCTCAAAACTTATGTATATGAACAGATTGGCTGTCGATTTCAACTATTTTCTGCAACATCCATAGGTTAAAGCGATCTCCATTGATCATGCCAAAGTGCTTTAGATACTGCTTTTGACACTTGGCTTCACATTCGCAAGAATCTCTGCGTAGAACACCAACATTGACTTCGAAGATTCGATGCACGCTGACGAGAAAATTATATGTTGTCTAAGCCCATTTACTCAAAGGTGGGGATGTCTCCATGTGAGATGGAGTTGTCAAGTTGATAGACTCAAAAATTGCTGGTACGTGGTCAGGTTGACAACATTACATCATGCAGTTTCTTTTGAATTTTAAGAGGGGGGGGGGGCAGAAAAAATAAAAAAATCTTTCTCCTCCGTTGGGCTGATTTTTGGTGCACAGGTTTTGGGTCAGCTTGGGAGCACTCACACCAATTTTCAATGCCCAAGGCTTACTGGTGAAGATTTGGGAGCCATTTATCTGAAAAATGTTGGCGTAACTTCGAAGCAATGTCCGCTGGTCTGAGCGGTACCTTTTCTGAATTTGTTCATGTAAAAGGATCAAAATTGACCGAAAAAATGCCACGGAGCCTTTTTTGATATCTTTACTGTACGAGGGGTGTTCAATATGTTTCAGGCTTTGCACAGAAATTTTTATTTCATAGGGTTTTCCACTCATGATATCAAAATTTGGTTTATTCTCAGATGCTGGAATGAATTTCAGATCAATCCGATGCAAATTATTGCTATTTGAAATGAACACACTCAATTTGTGTTTCACTGAAAAAAGCCACTATCTCATTTGAGCAAATTGTTAATTTTGAGCGCTTTTTGCGTAAATGAAGATTAGAATCTTCATTTACGCATTTCTGCAGTCGGAACTTGGGCCCAGTGAGCCAGATTATTGAATTTTGTGTTTCACTGAAAAAAGCCACTTTCTCATTTAAGCAAATTGTTCATTTTGGCCGTTTTGAGTGTGTTCATTTCAGATAGCAATTTTCTGATAATTTGAATAATTTGCATCGGATTGATCTGAAATTCAAACCAGCATCTGAGAATAAACCAAATTTTGATATCATGAGTGGAAAACACCATGAAATAAAAATTTCTGTGCAAAGCCTGAAACATATTGAACACCCCTCGCATGTGGGTGTTTCACAGCTGAAATATGCCTTGTGCTAGAATGTGAGAATAAAAATTTAAGTGAGTGATTAAAAAAGTGCCAAGGCTCTAGAAATACAATCCGACTCGTGTCACGTACTTATGCGATAAAAAATTTCCAGGGTGCCAATTTTCAACTTTCTGGAGCAAGAACTGCCTGAGATATTCCACCCAGAATGGAGATTTTCAAGCGAAAAACGACTTTGTGTGAAACAGTGTTTGAAACTTATAAAAAGGGTAGTTTCGGAAAAAAAAGAATCCCCAAATTCACATCTCGTCAAGACATCGGTATCGCGAAAATGGATGACTTTGAGCAAAAAATGAGAGCAAAATTGAAGAAGACATTCAAACTGTGAAGATGGCCACATATTATCCCAAAACCACATTTTTTTACAAAAATCCCATTTTTTCTGGCTCCCCCATAAATGGCAAGGCTGCATTGTCTTATTGACTGATCTTCCCACAACATTAAATATTGGGGCTTCCATTGATCAGCTTCAAGATCAAGGCAAGAAGTTACTTTGTTGATGATCCTCAACCCTTAGGCCATAGAGATCTCCGATGCTTTTTTTAAAACCACCGGTGAAAGTTGTGGATATCCACGTTTTCGGGGGGGGGGGGGGGGGGAGAAATAGATAATATCCTCAACTATCTCCGGTGGTTTTGAAACAAGCAACAGCAATCTCTCCGGCCTTGGTGCTACATGTTTTTAGGCACCATTCCAAATGTGACCTTCTGCAAGGCATGCATCGTGATTTGAGTCAATCAGCCAATTTCCAAAACGAGGATTAATCGGCGGATCGCCGTGTTCCACGGATCGGCGAGCTGGTTGATCACAAACATTTCGAACCACATCGACAGTGCGAATAACGAGGTTAAACATATCACCACTGTCGATCCTCGGATCGACGAGATCCTCTTATTAATCTTCGTTTCGGAAATCGGCCCAATGATATTTTACCTCGCGTGTGTCGACTCAGCATTCACAAGGAAAAGACATCACAAAAATCCGATTCCGTTTGCAACTCATCGGAATAGGAATAAGTTACTCCTTGTACTCGAAGTTACGAATGGAACTGGCTTTTTTTTATCAGGTCTCATCCTTGTGATTATATCGTTTGTGGTGCACATACTGAAATTGGCTCAGCATTCGAGGGACCAACCTCAAAGATGCAGTTTTCCACGACCAAAATCTCTATTTGAATGGTTAACTATGAAACATATTATTCTGTGTGCCATTCCTACGAAGATCTTTATGAAGAAGTTTTTACACGATCTCGTCTTGGGTACAGGGTTTAACCCAGGGTTCCGAATGTTCCCTTGTGACAACAAGTGAAACTGGTCAAACAGCAGCCAAATTTGTAGATGATGCCCAAAAAGATGCAGCAACCAAGGAAAACAAAATAAGATTTCTTGCATGTTGTGCTGAAGTGAAGTGTGTCGGGGCACGCATGCTGGACAAGCCTCGTATTATTTGTTACTGTTGTCATCTGCAGTTAACCAATTCGAACGACTACGTGTCCACCCGTACACAGAGATACCGTCAAGATAGCCTTTGTATGACGCTGCATTCAACACACTTTCTGCTCGGACATCATTTCAGGGTTTTGTCTGTGATGCATTTGGGGTCGGGGCTGTGGTGCCCCCTTGCAATTGGCGCCTGTAGCGGAGCCTCAGCAGGGTTACATACAACTTCCAAGAGACGGAGCCCCTTGTTGGAGGTCTGGTGGCAGCTTCGCATATTTTTTTTCCAATCCACTTCCGCATGCGCGTCTCTGATTGTTTGATGGGAATTCCAGCCAATTTCAACATCCAATTTTCAAAACCTAACTTAACGTTTAAGTCGTCTCCGGTTTTTGTAACCTTATGTCGTCTATGATGCCATATGGCATCACAACTTTTCAAGTCTGTCTGCTTCTGCAGCCTCATATTCAATTTTTGAAGTGTTTGGGACAACTCCTTTGAAGGCATCTTCACTTCCGATGACACGTAAAATGCAAAGACCTGTACAAAGTCTTCATTCTGAGAATCGGAGTTGTACAACTAAAATCGTAAAAAATGATGAGAGGCGGTCTCCTTTGTCGGCGTGTCAAAGAGAAGCCGACATGTCAATCAACATGCAAATTGCCGACGATCCATCTTCACACTTCCGCCAACAACTTCCCAGAAATCCGATGAAAAATGTCATCAGATGCGGTCTGTCGGCACATTCAAAGGATTGAAAAAAAGTTTCCGAGATAAATGCACATTTATGGATTGATATTATTATTGTTTCCGTCGTCGGCATGCCCTCTGTTTTTGACTTTGAACTTTTCCCGCCATTTTGGCATGGTCCCTGTATCTCGGGTAGGGATTGCTAAAGTGCCATTTTTTGAGAAACCGGCTGGAGATATCGAAAAAATAGGCCGGATTCCACCCAAAGGGTGGAATCCGGCCTATTTTTCGATATCTCCAGCCGCCCGGCAGAGCTTGGAGTGACATACCCCCCCAGGCTAAATTTGGCCTAGGACACTTTTTTCCCGCCCAAATATCGATCCTTTATGATGCCAAATGGCATCATAGACAGAACCAACCATTTCGGAGCAGCAGGCGAGCAAAAAACACCAAAATTCACCCCAGATAAGCCTGCTGTTCGCATGTCAATTTGACAGGGTTACAGTTGACACTCAGCAATACAATTTGGGGGCGTTTTCGACAAGATGTCAAAGTGGGGTGTCATTCCAAAAAAAAAAAAAAGACCGTTTTTAACATAATGGCGAGACGAGATTCGGCTTTGTTTTTGTGATGCCATATGGCATCATAGACGAGATAAAGGTTAATCAAACCTAACCTGACCCAAGCATACCCTATTGCGACCCTGGAAAGAGTTGCGAAGCGGTGGCAAACATGCCAAATGGCAAAAAGCGGTGGCAATGCAAAAATCCCAAAATTGATGACATCACAATTTCAGACGACGGGATTGGCTGTTGCGAGCTCCTGGTCCGCGGAAGTGGATTGGAAAAAAAAATATGCGGCAGCATCCCCACCTCCAAAAGTTTAAGAAATTTGGAGGCTACTTTTGGGTGCAAAATTCACGTTTTGGTGAGCAAATTTCCCATAAGGGCGAGACAAAAGCACTTGCCAAGTGGGCCAGCGATCTGCTGAAGGGCATTTCTTAGCAGGGGACAATCACCCCATCCCCCGAATTGACGCCCCTGATTTTATGTTGTATTTCAAGCAACACTCAACAGAAATCTGGCAACGTGAAGTAATATTGTGATCTGTATTGAAATGCAGTCTTTGTCACATTCTGCCAATTAGCAAGTTTATTTTGCCAAAAAATTAAGCCACTCTGAGCATGTGCAATCTAAACTTTAGCAACAAAATGTACGTTTTGAACCATGGGCAGGAGTTGAGAGGGATAGACAGAAACAAAATTGTGGTCTTTGGGGAATTTGATCATCCTCCATTTTGTTTATTTTTCTATTATTTGCTAGGTCCAGGCTTTTGGGCTTTTTACATTGGAGATAGTTCTTCCAGAAGACAAAACCGTCCTGGCTGGACTTGAGCTCTAAGTGTTGAATGTTGATCAGTTAAAGATGCTGGTTTACCCTGAAATGGTGCTTAAATGCAATTTTCTTTATTTATGTTCCCCTGCAGAGGGTTTTCTGCTTTTATCTTTGGTTGATCCGATCCCAGAGAGTGCAGTTTTGTCTTGCCACTGCCATCGGCCCCCTCTCATGTGGCAACTGATGAATGTTGAGAGGGGTAGACAGAAACAAAAATGTGGTCTTTGGGGAATTTGATCATCCGCCATTTTGTTTATTTTTCTGTGGGCTGAAGTACACAGAAAAGCAGAGAAATCAAACAGCATTTTCGAACTGAATACTTAAAAACCCAAAAGTGAAGCCAATCAAATACGGAAACGAACAACTGGGTAGAAAGGATGAAAACTTGGAGATTGCATGCTCACAGAAATTGAATGACTCCCAAAATGACTCACCAAACTACCCAAGAACCCTAATTTCCTTTCCCCGAGCCCACTTTCCAAACCACACCCATCCAGCAAAACTCATTGGCTTCCCTCCAGTGCCTTCTTGCCGACCACCACTACAGGCTTCAACAGAGGACCAACGGAGCCATTCAGGTAGTAAGAGGTCCCAGTCAGTTTTTCCCCCCCTCCCAAAGCCCAC
>JASGXE010012153.1:0-13518 GCA_030068105.1 Sinentomon sp. SZTP_YWyxl
CACGCCTAATCTCGTCAGGACATTTATTCCACACTTGCGTGGCCCTATTCTGCAGAGTCTGATCACCGCTACTAGTCTTAGAAATCACTGAAGAAAACTGAGGCCTAGAATGCCTAAGACACATGTTGTGATCAGGAATAGCACTTGGAAGAATGAGGTTGGCATGGTTTTTATAATTGACCCTTTTAAACATTATTACCAAAAGCTGAAAATTGACTATCTGGGAAACCGTTAATACTCCCAGTTCCCTAAATTTTTCAGTGACGGAAGCTTTATATGGCAAACCAGCAATGATACGAATGGCTTTATTCTGAAGCAACTGGAGAGGTCGTAGCACACTATCATACGTACAACCCCACACAGATGCACAATAATTCAAATGTGCCTCAAAATAAGCTTTGTATATGGTGAGTAAGAGGAAGCCAGGAAAAACTGCTCTGGCCTGCTTTAACAAATAAAGAGCAAAACTGAGCTTTTGCCGTAATTGGGTTGCATGCTGGTTCCACTTCATATTATCCTGAAGAACAACCCCAAGGATCTTGTTTGACCTGGAGTATAAAATATTTGCTGTGCCAACTTTTAAAATGTGTGGAAGTACAACTCGGTTTTGCACTGAGTGGAAAATTGTGAACTTTGTATTTGAGAAATTTATACGAAGCTTATTCATTTTGCACCATAATATGATGTCATTTAAGGCAATTTTCCCAAGAGTTATTGCATCATCAATGTTTTGACTCTGGACAAGACAAGACGTAAGGTATGATGCCTTCTTTTCAGCAAAAACCCACAACCTAAAATTTACTTTCGACTAAAAAGACAAAACAATTGAAGAAAAACATCTTTCACTCACTCACAAAACCCCAGCGCAACACAAAATTACATACCTACATTATAGAAATACCTAACCACTATCTAGCCCAACTCAAACTTGAACCACACAGCAAAACATCAAAAGATGCAAACGAGACTGCTCCTTCACAAACATGTTCAAAGCTACTCTTGCCCTGAAACCCCACCTAACCCATAAGAGGAGTCTTATGGGTTAGGTGGGGTATGGACCTTAAATTTGCATCCTTCTTGTGTCCACAGAACTTTATTTGACCATTCTCATCCTCCTACATTTTGTTCTAGGGCTTCTTGAAAGGTGGCCTTTTTAGGCACTGCCTGCAAATGACAAGTTCTTCCACAGAATGGCAGCTGTCAGTGCACTTTGCATGGTGGGAGTGATCCAAAATCTTGCCTCTGCCATTGGACCACTGCATGGTATCTGGTTCACAAAACTGGAACTTGGTTTCCTCTTTTGCTGTCCACAATTCCCCAAAATTTGCTGCCAAACGTGTCAGCATGGCTTGGTGATTGGCCAAATGCTGCTGTTTTTGGCATTGTCCAGAATGTTCGGATCAGA
This sequence comes from Sinentomon sp. SZTP_YWyxl, assembly GCA_030068105.1. NCBI lineage: Eukaryota > Metazoa > Arthropoda > Protura > Sinentomata > Sinentomidae > Sinentomon > Sinentomon sp. SZTP_YWyxl. The sequence goes on from JASGXE010012153.1 coordinate 1,406, forward strand.
TGCGCACTGACCAAAGTCTTTCTCAGCTTGAGAGGCAAAAAGCAGTTGTTGTGGGAAGTGGCCAAGATGTCGGTGGTGAGATAGAAAAGAAAAGAAATCACCAGAGATAATCTGAGAAAGTCTGGTCAGTGCACATCGGATCCCAACATTCTTGACAATGCCAAAAAACAACAGCAACATTCGGCCAATCACCAAACCATGCTGACACGCTTGGAATCAAATTCTGGGGAATTGAGAATAGAATCACCGCAAAAGAGGAAACCTATTTTCATTTTTTTAATAATGATACCAAGCATTAGTCCCAAGGCAGAGGCAGCATTTCGGATCTTTCCCACCCTGCAAAATGCATTAAAAGCTGCCATTCCATGTCATTTGCAGGCAGTGCCTAAAAAGGCCACTTTTCAAGAAGCCCTAGAACAAAATGTCGGAGGATGAGAATAGTCAAATAAAGTCCTGTGGACACAAGAAGGATGCAAATTAAAGGTCCATGGCCCACCTAACCCATAGGACACCTATGATCTGGGGAAAAACACAATTCCTCGAACTTTCTGGATGCACCTCGTATGTGAGAAAATGGCACAGAAGCCAAATGGCTTCCTTATGGGAGACAAAGTGAGAGGGAAGGAGAAACAAGTTTGCTCTGCTGCTGGAGACTCAAGGCCGTTTTTACGATTCTGTGTTCAATATATCCCAGCCTTAGAATATATCCCAGCCCAAATTTTCTCGGTGGAAGGAGGGTCTGAGGGTCAGTGAGGTCTTTAATATCCTTAAAAGATGTCTTTCTGGTTTAGCCCCCAACAGCAATGTGCTTGTTAACTTGGCTGTTGGCGAGCCTGACATTGCTGAACTCTCAGCCTCAGATACTTTTTTCACCTTTTCGCCTCATAACTGGTATAAAAGCAAGTCTCTCTGGTCCTGCTGCCCAAACAATCTCAATGTGAAGCTAAATATTTGTTCCATTCCTCCCAGATTGATAAAGGTGACTATGTCCAGCAAAAGATCAACAGGCTGAATGAATCCTTGCATTTTATTGCAGTAATATTGTAAACGTAAACTTCTTGGACCTACGTGCTGTTCAGTGATGCATGTCACAAGATGGACTCCATTACTCCATGGTAGGGCTGCTAAGGTGGGTACAGAAATCTTCGCTCCACCAATGCTTTTTTATGCTAACTGTTAGGCCTGGTTGTTCCACCTATGCTGTTCCCGAGCCACAAGAGCAACATCATGGCTCCAATGCCTCACGCAGTTCTGGGTCTAGTCAGCAGCTTTTATCACCTCGGCATCATCTTCATTGAGCCAATCCAGCCTCGGGTCGCCCTTCTCTCTCATTGTGCTCAATGCCAGAAGTATTTTAACCTAAGCGTTATGGGTTTCAATTTCAAGAGTCAACCTTTGATAAAGTTTGTGAAGGGCTAGATTCTCGTTTGCATTTTTGAATTTTTGCTGTGTGGTTCAAGTTTGAGTTGGAGTCTTGATAGTGGTTAAGTATTTCTATAAAATGTAGGGTTGTAATTTTTTTGTGTTGCGCTGGGTTTTTGGTGAGTGAGTGAAAGATGTTTTTCTTCAATTGTTTGTGTCTTTTTAGTCGAAAGTAAATTTTAGGTTGTGGGTTTTTGCTGAAAAGAAGCATCATACCTTACGTCTTGTCTTGTCCAGAGTCAAAACATTGATGATGCAATAACTCTTGGGAAAATTGCTTAATGACATCATATTATGGTGCAAAATGAATAAGCTTCTATAATTTCTCAAATACAAAGTCACAATTTTCCACTCATGCAAAACCGAGTTGTACTTCCACACATTTTAAAAGTTGGCACAGCAAATATTTTATACTCCAGGTCAAACAGATCCTTGGGTTGTTCTTCAGGATAATATGAAGTGGAACCAGCATGCAACCCCATTACGGCAAAAGCTCAGTTTTGCTCTTTATTTGTTAAGCAGGCCAGAGCAGTTTTTCCTGGCTTCCTCTTACTCACCATATACAAAGCTTATTTTGAGGCACATTTGAATTATTGTGCATCTGTGTGGGGTTGTACGTATGATAGTGTGCTACACCTCTCCAGTTGCTTCAGAATAAAGCCATTCGTATCATTGCTGGTTTGCCATATAAAGCTTCCGTCACTGAAAAATTTAGGGAACTGGGAGTATTAACGGTTTCCCAGATAGTCAATTTTCAGCTTTTGGTAATAATTTTTAAAAGGGTCATTATAAAACCATGCCAACCTCATTCTTCCAAGTGCTATTCCTGATCACAACATGTGTCTTAGGCATTCTAGGCCTCAGTTTTCTTCAGTGATTTCTAAGACTAGTAGCGGTGATCAACTCTGCAGAATAGGGCCACGCAAGTGTGGAAATAAATGTCCTGACGAGATTAGGCGTGCATATTCTATCTCACGTTTTAAGCAAGAACTCAGGAGTTATCTGCTTTCAAATCCAAATTTTCCCTCGCTATAACTTACCTAGGTACTGGACAGGACAAAAATGATTAAAAAAACTCAGGTAGGCAATAATTTAGGCTAAAATAAAACAGCCTAAATCATAAAAAATAAAAATAATAAAAATAAAAAAGACTTAATTCCCTGCTTGCCTTTTTTTGAACCCTCACATGGGAGTCAGATGTTGACTCCTACATCACATATTTTGTTGAGGCGCAGGTAGGACAAGTTTCCTATCTACTTTGTCATCAATTATCCTACCATAAATTTGTCAATCTGAAAAATCTTGCGAATAGGAAACTAAAAAAAAAAAAAAAACTTTCATGCACCTAATTCTCTCTTCCTTTCTTTTTCTCTTCCAACCTGACAATGATCCAATCATTGCGGTTCATGCTTCATCTAGGTTATTCTATGATGCACATCATGTTGCCAATTTAAATTGTGGTATAGTATAGGTATAGATATCAGACGCTGCTTTCAGCAGGTTATTATGCCAGAAGGCAATCGTCAATGAAGAACATCAAGTTCTCACATATGACAGCAAATGTCATCATATACCTGGGAAGGGGAAGGGAGGGAAGGGAAGGACACGCGACCGTCGGCTGCAATATTGTAAGGATAGGATAGGGTCAAGGAAGGAGGGGTGAGGAGGGTAGATATAGGAGTGTGGACAGGGGCGCAAATCCCTCTCGAGATCTGGGGGGGGTTAGTTGCCTCGGGGGCCCTTTTTTCACGGAAATAGGGGCCCATTTGATGAAGCCCGCCGCAGGCGCAACGGGGTCTGGGGCAGCGCCCCAGCGGGGATCCAAGGGGCAGAGCCCCTGGCAGGGGGTGTGGGGGACTGAGTCCCCCAGAAGCTGAAGAAATTTTGAAATTCGAGTGTTCATTTGGGGTCCAAAATTGATGTTTCTTTCAAATTTTTGGGACCCAAATGAGCCTTGAAATGATGGGCGCACTTTTATGGTTTTGCAAATTTGAGGCCCATTCGCAACAGGCCTGCACGAAAGCCTGAATTTCCAAATGTGTGTGCAAGAGACATTTTCTGAAATTCACGAAAGCAGATGCAAAAACAAAAGCGATAGGTGGATATGTCTCCAACAAAAGACGGTCAAGAGGAGCAGTTAAATTGTGAAACAAAATTGTGAAACGAAGTCGGGGGCACGCGGGGTCTGGGGCGGAGTTCTTGGCTCAAGTGGGATGCCAAGGGACAGAGTCTTGCAGAGTTTCAGAGCCTTTCGCAGGGTGTCTGGGAGTACCACAGAGGTCTGATAACTTTTTTGGAATTTCAACATGCATTTTGGTCCTGATTTTTGCTATTTTGGCCGCCATAATGGCCGGGTTGGGTAGTCAGGCTCATACATACGGTATCATTAAAATTTGTACAAAATTCTCCCATATGTAGATTCAGGCCATTTCAGGTGCTCTGGCGTTCATTTGTTTTTTCTTTTCCACTGGACACACTTTTTTTTTGGAAATGAGGGTTTTTTCAGAGTGGCAGAAGGCCATGATCTGGATTGATTCCATTGCTTTTTCGGGGCACAAGAGCGGTTTTTTCGGGTCGGCGGCAGGGGCAATCTGTGGGGTTGGCAAGAGGGCCCAACCTCCAATAATTTCACCAATTCAAATTGTTCGTTACGATATCATTAAAATGCGGTCAAATGATGACTTTCCTTTTCACATTTTGGAATGAGGCCGGTGGGTTGCAGGCATTTATTTTTCTTTTCCATTAAAATCTGCTGTGTATTTTTTTTTTGTTTTTTTTTTTTTGGAAATGAGCTTTTCTGAAAACTGGAGCTGGATTGATTCTCTTGCGGTCGAGGGGCCCCAGAGGGGATTAATTTGTGCTCGACGCATATGGGCCCTTTCTGGGGATGGCAAGAGGGCCCAAATCTACCAGAATTCCATCAATAAAATTTATTCGTTATCACAGCATTACCTATACCACGGCGTTACCACAGCAGGTGGTTGGCACTCGCTTTTACTTTCCCACAGGTCTGTTGTGTTTTGTATAGGTTTTTTGGATATGAGGTTTTTGTATTGAAAGCTGGAGCTGGATTGATTCCCTCAGAAAGCTGATGGCTGGATTGATTCCTTGGCGTTCTAAGGGCCCCAGAGGGGTTAATTAAGGGCTGAGGCAGGGGCCCTCTGTGGGGTTGGCAGAGGACCCAAATCCACCAGAATTCCATAAATAAAATTTTTTCGCTATCATAGCATTTCCACAGCGTTACCATAGCAGGTGGTTGGCACTCACTTTTACTTTCCTTTTTTGTCTTGTGTTTTTTGAAGTTTCTTTGGATATGAGGTTTTTGTGCTAAAAGCTGGAGCTGGATTGATTCCCTGGCGTTCGAAGGGCCCCGAAGGGGGAAAATAAGGGTTGAGGCAGGGGCCCTCTGTGGGGTTGGCAAAAGGGCCCCACCCCCTCCAGAATTCCACTCACCGAATTCTGGGGGGGGGGGGGAACCCCCCCAACCCCCCCGTGATTTGCGCCCATGAGTGTGGAAAACATATCATCGGAATGTGGACGGGCCTAGTCATATAGCATTCAATACAGGCACACAACAGTCATACACATGCGACCCAAACAAGACCTCCCCACCATCAGCACCAAGCATGGAAGCATGAACCAGCACACACTCACACCACAACTACCCATTCGCAATCTCAAATGAAAACATGCAAAAAAGCGAATAAAAGTGAGACATAGGTAGGTGAAAGAAAAGGCAGAAGGTAGGGAAATGACGAAATGAAAAAACAAAGCCAACAACATGAGATTAGACAAAAGAAAAAGAAGTAGAAGATAACACAGTTAGACCCACATAGGTTCCTAGGTAGTCTTTCCGGAGCACTACATCGGGGGAATGGGATCGCCTTGCGTCAGTCGCGCGGCGATAGCGCTGTCCGACAACTTAACACAACGACAACGGTTAACTAGCGCAGGGAGTCACGGAAGCACCAGCGGCGTTCGCCAGCAGTACGCACACTCCCTCTTCCCAGCTGCGTGAAAAAGGTTTGCACTGACCACGCAGAGGGGGGCCACCAACATGGGCCGCCGACTCCGGGCAGGTTCCCGGCTTAGGTCTGGGCATGAGTCACTGACCCGTTTCCTGACCTCATCTTTATCACCCCTCGTAATGCACCGGATCGAATCTAATCCCAGTCTTATTTGAGCCCCAGGAGAGAAGAGTAGTTTTTCACCACGAATGCCAGAGAAAATAACAGATGAGGAACTTCAGGAAAAGGTCGAGTCAGAAAGGAATCCATAAAGGAATCCACCGAATTCTGGGATAGACGATTCCATCTACAATGGTTCTGGGAATGAAAGAATACTTAAAATGTTCTTAGAAGGTTGATAAATGCGGATCTTGGAAGTATGATCATGGCGACCAAAGTCATCGGGAAGAGCAAGGGTTTCAGATAGACATGACCAGCCACCATTTTGAGTAAAAATCTTACTTAGAGCTGACAACCTAAACTGAGAACGCCTATCGAAGAGTGGAGGCCAGTTCAGAGAGGAAAGCATCGAAGTCACGCTTGAATGTGTCACGCATAAACCGATACCTTTTCTTGTGGAACAAGCTCTTTATCTCCTCTGAAATGGTCCATTTACCTGAGGCAAAATTTCGGTCAATCATTAAGCCTAAACTCTGAAGCAATGGACGACCTGGCCGGGGTCCGGGGTTCGGTTCATATACACTATTCAGGTTGTGCTCCTACCTAGGCAAAACCCACATTCAGTGGTAGAGCTGATGGAATGGCTGAAGGATCTACTTACCGCTTCGGCGCGAGAACTTCTGGTCATTTCCTGATGCTCTGCCAGCTGATGCCTGCCGGGCTGCATCCCCATGCATTGAAGATTCTTTGGGATGGCATTGGCCACTCCAAATAAGCTGAACTTGTCGTTTGAAGGTACCATACCACATCTCTCCTCTTGTAGAGATTCTTCTTAGGCCTATCCTAGGTGATCACATTGTTTTCCCAGATAGGTAGGTTCTTCTTAGGTTAGAGTATGACCCCCCTACATTTTCCAATAAATGTTTGGCTCGTATTTGTACGACCTTACAAATGTTTAATTTTCTTTTCTTCTTCTTTTTCTCATATATGTCTAAATTGGAAATTGCACTTGCACACGCAAAACTGTTCAATTTTTCATTGTGCTGTTTTTGATGATACGACACCGGAATTGACTCAACATTTCCAATGTGATGATTCTCAATCCAACGACCTGTCATCTTGACGAATTGGAAACGATGAAACATTGAACATGGGTATGTGATGCTATTTTTTTTGCAAATGCCTCCTGAGATGCTAACAACATTGCATCCCTATTCCCTGATGATGCTATGTTGTAGGATTTTCTTTTTCATGCGCTCCGACTCACTCACTATTGGGTCTTTTGTTTTCTGGCCTCCTTCGTGGCCTCATCGCGTCGGCGATGAGGGGTCGCGCCACTTTTTGCTGCTGGCTGCTGACCCCGCAGTTGTTTAATGGCGAGAAAAATCATTCTTGACGAAACGAGCAGCCCTACGCTGAATTTTTTCCAGCTCATCAACGAGGGAGATTTGGTACGGATCCCAGATTATGCAGGCATATTCGAGAAGTGGACGGACAAGTGAAATATAAAGTGTTTCCTTTGTTGAAGGTGAGCAGGATTTGAAAAGACGCCGAATTTTGAGAAGAGCAAAATTGGCATTGCGTGCAATGTTGGTGATGTGTAGTTTCCAGGACAGATCAGATGAAAGTGTCACACCAAGGTATTTGCAGGACAATGAGGTTGATAAGGTTGTACCTGACGAAGGAAGAGCATAAGAAGACTGAAGAGGATGCAATTTAGTTGAGAACCTGACATGGGCACATTTTGATCCATTCAGGCCAGGCCCCAATGAAGGCTCCACGAGTCAAGGGAAGCAAGATCATCTTGCAACAAGTCTACATCAGAACACAGAGTGAATAATCTTGTAGAGGACGCAGTCATCAGCAAATAGCAAATTTTTGAAGAAGTTATGACGTCAGGAAGATCATTGATGAAGATGAGGAATAGAAGAGGCCCAACACATTGCCTTGAGGAACACCTGAAGTTACTGGAAAGATGGAGATTTAGTTCCAGAAACAGAAACATACTGTGTCCGGTTGCTGAGGAAGCTGCCATCCAAGATAATAGGATAGGTCCCTAAACGCTGCAATTTAAACATCAGAGCGTTGTGCGGAACAACGTCGAAGGCAGTTTTAAAGTCCAGAAACAGTGCATCTACATCGGCACCCTTGTCAAAAGAGGATGCAACCTCGTGGGTGAACTTTGCAAGGGCCAGTTCGCAAGACCAGCCAGGACGAAAACCAAACTGAAAAGGGGAGATGGAATCAGTGGCATTAAGAAACTGCCTAATGTGCTTTGGATGCCTGCACTTGTGATTGGGTGCATTTGAATCTGCTATTTTGAAATGGTCCAAATTATTCCATCTCATTGGATGGTTTTATTCAACAACTCTGGATATGGGCTTCAATCATTGGACCATTGAGAGGTTGGTTGACATTTTATTTACCTAGGTACTTTTGGTGCATGAGGTAATGTGCCGTTTGCATTTTATTGATTGTAAGCAATGTAATTTTCTAAATTTGGAAGAATAAACATCAGATCCTTATGCTGCCTGCTACTGCTGATGAGGATGAGGATTGTTCTTTGAATTGTTCAATGAATCTTTTTTTTTTTTTCTTCTTTTTTTCTTCCCGTCGGCTGCTTGCGCGTGCGGACGCTTTTTTCGAAGTTTGGTGCGTGCTCCGCTGATTTTGTCGATTTTTTGATTTGATTTGTTTTTATTTCTGTTTTTCTCTCAAATTATGTTTGTTCTTGATTGATTTTCTTCTTTCTGTCCATTTTCTTGGCTATCTATCGTCCTGTTTTCTCTCCTTTCCCCATTTCAATCTTTATCTTCCCATTCCGCCAACTTGCTTTCTTTTGCTCTTCCACTTGCCATTTTTTTCGTTCCACCCACCTCCCCAACTTCTGAACGGATTCTGTTCCTGTTTCTGAAAGTCTCCGAAGCTTGCTCTGTCATGGACACACCCGACTTCAGAGTCTCCGTACAGTGTTCTCCCGATGTGAAAAACACTGCAGGGTGAACTGCAAGTTCGAGAATTCTGGCAATGGGAGGATGGTGCTCTGTGATGGGTGTTCTTTGTATTTTCATTTTGAATGTGTTGGTCTTGTCAAAACCAGGGCAATACCGGCATGGGCATTATGGATGTGCGAGGACTGCATTGGCGATTTTCGGGAGATGAGAAGTCTTCTCACTCGCCTAAGAAATCTCTCTCTGCTCTCTCGATCCCTCGGCTGTGATGGTGGCTGGGCTTTCCCCCACTAGGGCTGTTTGTGATACTCCTGCTGCTCCCTCCACAGAAGCGGTGGCCGGGCCCCTGCTGCTATTTCTCCTGCTGTGATAATGACTGCCTTCAACTTTCAGATGTTTCATCTCCTCAGGCAATTTCTCTTTCTCGTGCTCTCATGAATCACTCTGGTAAGCCACTCATCCTCTCAGCTGTCCCTTCGATTGCCTCTCCCACTGGCCACACTTTCTGCATTGCCACCTCCTCTTGGTCGTCCACCCAATGTTGTTCCAGGTGCTCTTTCCTATTCGGACGTGGTCCTCAGCTCAAGTTCGTTTATGCAGCTCCGGCTCATCTGTGGCGACTGGGATCATTCCTGCCCAGCAGGATTCTGTTGTGGAGTCCTCTCTTTGCTAAAGGCATTCACAGACCTCATCCTCCTTGCCTATCCTCAAGATTCCTTTTCTTCCAACTCTGGTAGCAGCTTCCGCTTCCCAACCTCCCTTCCCCAACTCATGTCAGAAAGAGAGGTTCCAAGCCTTTGCTTATCATCGGAGATTCCATGATTAAGCACTCGAACCGTCGCAATGCCTCAGGAACCGAATTCCGATGTCTTCCAGGTGCAACTCTTTCCAGGATTTCGTCCACATTGAACACCATTTCAAAATCTCTAAACTTCTCAACAGTTCTGGTGCATGCTGGCACAAATGATCTCCTCAGTGGTGCGTCTCCAGAAGTTGTTCTTGGCCGTGTGTCTGACCTCTTTCAGAGCTGCAGGAACCAATTTCCCGATGCCCGGTTGATTTTTTCTGCTGTCATTGCTAATGATCGCGTTCCTCTGAATTCTCTCTATCACTTGAACTCCAGAATTGCTGCACTCTGCCAACAGCTCGGGATCTCTTTTTTGGATGCTAATTGTTGGCTCCCTGCTAACTTCCTCGCCAGGGATCGCCTGCATCTCAATGATCATGGAAGCAGGGTTCTTGAGAATCTGTTTTGCAGCATATGCCAGCCTTTCTCAAGCTCGCTGTTGGGAAACTGTCCGCGCTTCTTCCAAAAACCTCATTCCTAGCTCTTAAAAAGCCTAAATCTCGCTCCACTCTTTCGTCTCTCGCGATCCTGTATGCTCCGTTTACCATAGATTCCCTCACTGAATTTTCTGATGTGCAGAAAAGTTGTTATTTGCACTCAGGTGGCCCTCAGACAAACTCTCCTGATTCGCACCTCTCTGTCCTTCAATTGAACTGCCGCAGCGTTCGCAACAAATCCCAGGAACTCATGACACTTCTCGAATTGCACGATCCTGACATTATAGTTCTCACCGAAACTTGGCTTGATGATAGCATTGACACTCATGAGTTCCTTCCATCTTATTTCACTGCTTACCGTAGGGACCGCTGCAAATTTGGTGGCGGTGTCTTACTTGGTATTCGGTCTTCTCTCAATTCTTCGCTTGTCTTTCTAAGCTCCTCTCAGGAATTTCTCATCTGCTCTGTTGTTCTAAAGTCATTAGGTAACAAACCATTTCACATTATTGGTGGTTACCGTCCTCCAGATTCTTCTTCTGATATATTTCAGGAAATTTCTTCGCAACTGTTCAATCTTGGGCTTGCTGCGGATTTGGGAGATCCTCTGCTCATTGTTGGTGATTTCAATCTTCCTGGTGTGAACTGGGACACTCTCTCCCTTGTACCAAATTGTTGTTATGGCATCTCTGTCAACCGAGCTGCCATTGAATTCTGCTTTGATTTCGGCCTTGCGCAGACGGTTAAGGTTCCTACTAGACCAGCTTCAAATTCCATCTTGGATATTTTTCTATTGCGTCCGATCCACATTCTAAACACAATCTCTGTCGAAACGGGGATTAGTGATCACATGGCAGTTCTGCTTACTTTATCCCTGTCAGTTTCAACACCAGCATCAGAGCTTCCTGTCTTGATCAGAGACTTCTCACGAATTAACAGTGTTGGCTTTTCTGACTTCTTACTGGGTTCTTTTCCCTCTTTTCGAGAGAGTTATCTGTGCTCATCCATAAACACGCTTTGGTGTGATTTTGAGTCCATTATTCAACATGGCATCAGTCAATTTGTGCCTGCTCGCATCAAAAGGCCCCAAATCGGATCCATGTCTTTTAAATACCCGCCGCATATTCGCTCTCTTTCTCGCCAATGCAAACAATACTACAAATTTCGTCATTATTCTGATCTTCATGCCAGAACCTATGATCGTCTCTGTTCTGACCTCATAGCAGCAAAATTGGACCATGAAAATAATCTCCTGTCTCGTCTATCTCTCAAACCAGGTATCATCAACTCAAATGCCCGCAGTTCCTCGCAATATGCTTGGAAGCAGGTAAACAATAGGTACCGTGGTTCAGTCTGTGTCCCATCTTTGAAACTCCATGATGGTTTGGCCGTTACACCGTCTGAAAAGGCTGAAGCACTAGCTCAACAGTTTTCGTCTTCATATTCTGCTTCCACTTTCCAGCAGCATCCAAAGCTTCTGAGCTGCATCTTGATTTCTCAATAACCTTTTCTTCAATTGCTTCGGCCATCAGGAAATCTAAATCTTCCTCTTCTGGCCCTGATGGAATTCCTGGGTCTCTTCTAAAATCCTTCCCACACGAATTTTCTGCTTATCTGTATCTTCTCTTCAACAAGTCCTTTTCCTGTGGTGAGCTACCCGATGCTTGGAAGTCAGGGAGAATTACACCTCTTTTCAAAAAGGGTGATCCTTCACTGCCAGCTAATTACCGGCCTATAAGTTTGACTTCTTGTGTGTGTAAGCTGATGGAGAAGCTGATCTCTGACTACATCAGACAGTTTCTTCACTCCACTGATTCCATTTCCCCTTTTCAGTTTGGTTTTCGTCCTGGCTGGTCTTGTGAGCTTGCCCTTGCAAAGTTCACTCATGAAGTTGCGTCTTGTATTGACAAGGGTGCTGATGTCGATGCACTTTTTCTGGACTCCTTCTGGATGCGATTGTTCCTAAAAAGACCCGCCCTTAAGGACTGGTCACGTGACGACCTTATTTTGGCAAAAAAAATCGATTTTCGTTTTTTTGCAGAACTTTTGATGGAACCCTCCCCAACATCTGGCAAAAAAAAAATTGCGAAAATCCATCTACAACTGTCGATAAAGAAGCAAAAACCAGCATGCCTCAAATTTGAATTCAGAAAATGCGACTTGATTCAGAAATGCTGGAGTTGAAAGCTTCCACAGTGTGGGTTTCATTGGCTTGCCCTCTGAATTCAAATAAACGCCATTCATGGCTTGCCCTCTGGATTCAAATCGCTCTTCATGACTGCACAAAAACAAAACCAACAGGCCTCAAGGACAACAAAATTGCCAGCTGCTT
>JASGXE010012154.1:0-12764 GCA_030068105.1 Sinentomon sp. SZTP_YWyxl
AAGGTTTGATCACAGAAAGAGGCTTGGCCATGTTCGTAGCATCTCTGAAGGTAGCAGACTACGTTACGAGGATATCATCGCTCGAAGCTATCGGGGAGGTATCTGCGAAACCAGTGAGGGGATACTGTTTCCCCGACAAGCACCCCAAAAGATCAGCCTCCCCGATGTCAAACCAGGAATCAAAAACAACCAATCGGAACTTGACCACAATGATCGTTCACATGGAAGGACTGAGACAACGTGTCTAGGAAGCAAGAACGTTTATGGAAATTCTTCCGTCATCGACTTGAATCGAAAGAATTCCATGAAGGATGGAGTGAAAGTTGTCACTAACAAGCTCAACTCTCCCGGATTCGTGGAAAGTTCCCGCAAAGAACATTTCGATTTTGCAGAGAATCCACGCAAAGAACAGTCTCCTGCAAGGCCTTCTTACCTATGGAGGACTGCCCCTTGACCACAAAACCCAAAATGGAGCAGCGATCCCCAGAGTTGCATCCAGGCAAACCCTGCAGAAGACAGCGCTCATTCCACATGGGTTCCAATCTAACTGACAGTTCTTCAAAGCGCTTCAGTGGAAGTTTGAGATCAGTGGTGCCAAGTAAGCAAGACCTTCGGAAGGAACTCTTCAATTCGAACATTGGGAACCACCACAATTCACCACATGAAAAACACGTTTTCACCATGACAGGATGGCCACATTGGATGCAAAGCACAGCATCGACTCCTTGCCCTGCAGGACATCACCCACTGCAAGCAACCCACACCACAAGGCAAAGGCATCCACTTTGCCAGCTGGGACTACTCCACCAGTTCACAGCAAATCCGTTGGTAGTTCAAATGGAATCAAAAGAGCTTTCAGTATCTTGTTTAGAAGGAAGTCAAGTAAAAGTTCGAAAGTACAAAATGCGAACAGCGAGTTCAGTTTTAAACCTGGTGCTACTCGATTAAAGACGCCTTAAAAGTTTATTCGGTGATGCCGCATTTAATGTTAAATTGAAAGTGTTAGCGCCGCCGCCTTGGAAGTGTTAAATTTGGCGCCGCCGCCTTGGAAGTGTCAAATTGGGCGCCGCCGCCTTCGAAGTGTTAAATTGGCTGCTGCTGCTTTGAAAGTAGTGTCAAATTGGGCTAAGCCGCCCTAAGTGTTAAAACTTGGGCGAAGCATCCTAAGTGTAAAATCGTGCGTAGCCACCTGAAGGTGTGTGTTAAATTGGGCACAGCTGGCCGAAAGCGTAAACAGGCCCAAGCTGCCTTAAAGTGCTTGCTTTAAATGCCTTATGCCCAGTTTATCCAACGGTAGTTAAACTCTAGTTAACCTATGGTTAGCTAATCATTGATTAGTTATTTAACTAATGGTTAAACTCTAGTTAACGAGTTTGGTTTATTGGCACTTTTTAACCTATAGTTAGCTAATCATTGATTAGCAAGTTAACCATAGGTTAACCTATGGTTAAGCACAATTTCGATAAATTCGGCGGCCATTTTTAACCATCGAAATTCGTGCTTTTTCTCAACATTTATTTTTGCTTCTTGCCAGACCCTTTTTTGCGCGTTCCATAACTTGTCCGAAGCACTTTATTTTTATTGTCTTCGCGTTTTCTGTCTCATTGTTGCCATGGAAACGCATTTTAAACCAAATTAGCAACAATTTGCGCCGATTTCTGCGTCGGATTTGTTGTTGAAAAGGTGATTGCCGTACGGATCAGAGCACGCAGTGTTTGCATTTTGCGTAGTGTTTTGGCTCTTTTGCGATTATTTTTTTTTATTGTACTCCCAATTCACTGTCCATTTCAATCCTTTCAGCTGAAGAAAGCACATCTCGGAACAGATGAAACACGAAGAATTTGCGCAAAAAGTTGGCATTTTCATGTGTCGTAATTTATTCAACCATGGAATTTATTTTGAACGCTGCGTTTAATTCCAACCTTGTGAACGTACCTGTGAAACATCCTTGCCAATAATTTGGGTCGTTGGTTGCTTGCTGGACACTGATAAAAGTCAGAAAAACTGCCAAATTCCTTCAAAATAAAAATCTCCGCGACTGCCAGTGCGGCCTCATTCTGTCATTTTCTGCAAAATTGAGCAGCACTTCAGAAATCAGAAATCAGAAATCGAATGGTTGCCATGGCAACGGAACTGTGCTTTTCTCACTTTCCTTTCAGCTTGAATCAAAGCTTCAGAAATCCCATCCGTAATTTGATCCACCGCAGTGAGTGAAATTTGTAAAACGCTCACCTTGATGAATAATCCAAAATAATTGGGATTTTTGGTAGCCGTTTGCAGAGTGATGCAAATTGAATAATAAGGATGTTTTGCTTTTCGAAAAAGTAAAGGTGCACGGCCTTCTGGAAAAAACTACCTTTCCCACAGATTGACCTTTTCAGAGAGAAAGGTTGCAGAGTTGAAGTCCAAACTTTCTGCGTTGTGATATTAGGTACCTACCCACCATCTTGGAAAGGTAGTCAGATGAATGAATGGCAAGGCGCATTTCCTTAGAAAACCGAATATTTTTTTGATTGTTGACAAAAAGTCTGCTCGATTCTGCATTTTGAGTCTCTTATACATGAAATTAATGATTATCAGTTTGTTCTCATTTTACACAGCCGACACATAAGAGCATCGCAACCGCTAATCAGCGAAAAAGGATGATTAAAGTTACCACTGATTACTGGTTTTAACCATAGGTTAAGCTTTAACTACTGTTCAATAACAGAAGAACTTAACCATAGGTTAAATTTAACTAAGGTTAACTTTAACTATCGATTGGTTAATTTCCATGGCAACGAATTTAACTAACGATGGAAAAACCAAAATCGATAGTTAATGTCATTTAACCATTGATTAAAGTTAACTATCGTTGGATAAACTGGGCATTACAGTGTTTGCTGCCTTAATTTTGGCGAATCCACCTTGAATTTTTGAATCTCATTCAGCTGCCATGAAAGTGTTAATGATCAGTTTAAAGTGCCTTGAAAATGTTGATCGATTTGAGATGCCTTTCGTATTATTTCAGTTAAAACTGTTCCAATTACGAAAATGTTTTTTCAGTTAAAGCAGCTTTGAATTTTTTTTTCGAGCTTTATCAATGTTTGTGTTATCACGTGATCATGCTCTTGTGCCAGCATAAAATAATTTCTGCGCGTGTAATGCATTATTAGTTGCTTTCTCAGAGAAATGACCATTTGCTTAGCAAAACGCTTATCTTTTTTATGTTCCCTGAATTTCATGCTTTGTTTATCTTTTGTGAATTTCATTTCTGCATTTCGGACAGTCTCACATCACATGACTTTAGCTTGCCAGGAAGAAGGACTAAGAAAGCATTTCACTCTTTTTCCCCAACATGAAAAAAAACGTTTTTAAAAAATTTAATTAAATTAAATAGGCCATTTTCGGATCGACTGAGTGGGTATCTTCAGAGACTACGTTTCGGCCTGTGGTCCGGAGCGCTAATTTCTAAATTCCAAACAAATCGCATGAATTTCGACCAATCGGATGCGAGCAAAATCGTAATGACGCAATTATAAAAACAATTTCATGAATACACCTTTCCGAAGCGATTTCCGGCAGCAGCCTCTGTGGCCGAGTGGTCTAGACAGCCTGCTGCCGCTACAGTGGTACCCGTGGTGGTGGTTCGAATCCTACCTGGGGTAAAAATTTTAGATTTTTGTTTTTTAAAATACCGAAATGTTTTTTGACACCAGTGGCACTTGTTGACGCCAGGAAGAGGAAAGGTTGGGTTGGGTTTGGGAAGATTAGCTTTAGATGCCGTATACGCAGTTTTAATTTGGGTAAGCACCTGATTGGTCGAAATTCATGAGATTTGTTTGGAATTTAGAAATTCGCGTCCGGAGCCTTTTTCGAGCAGACGATAGTGTTCTCTGCCGCTTCAGTCGAACAGCACCAGCGGCAGAACAGTGCCGTTTGACTTGAAATCAAGGCTCCAGACCAGGGGCCGAAACGTCGTCTACGAATGTTCTGTCAATCCGAAAATGGGCTCAATTCAGTCAATGAGACGTGGTAAAACGTTCAGGCACCTTACACTTTACGATTTCCATAAAGGTGCCTTGTCCAGATCTGGTCTTGTGATTTCCAAAAATTGAGACCAATAAGTGAATGAGGCCATCACATTTTCTTAAAAATCAAACCGGAGAGTCTTTGATTTTGAGTTGAATCCAAGATCTGTTAAGGGGGCAGTAAGTCTATTTTGGTTTAAAAATATTTTTTTTCCTTTTTTGAAAATGCATGTTTTTTAACCAATTCTATCACTCCATTTCTGACAGCTTTTTTTTTAGCTATGTATGTCAAATAGGACCCTTCTCTGAGCCCCACATCCTGAGATACAGCTGCCCAAAGGGATCCAAAAAGCTGAAAAAACATTGAGCCGAGAAATGAACTCTAAAGGGTCAAAATTCGACCCTTTACATTTCTCAGCTCAATGTTTTTTCAGCTTTTTGGATCCCTTTGGGGAGCTGTATCTCAGGATTTGGGGCTCAGAGAAGGGTCAAATTTGACATACATAGCTAAAAAACTGTCAGAAGTGGAGTGATGAAGCCAGATTTTGGATCACAATCACCTCTGACCCTCTGCCGGAGTTTTACTTGTCACCGAACCACAAGGATGGGATAATTCTAGAGCGCACAATAGCCACACATCCAAAAAACTAGCTTTTCCAGCACAGAGATTAATGGGAATGCAAATCTGGCTTCATCACTGCAATTTTCACATTTTTTTAACATGTGCGTCAAATTTGAGCACAACCTGTTGCGCCATTTGAGCTGGGCACCAGCCAAAAGTTAAAGCACTTCGCGAATAAAAAAGTCAACTTTGAACCACTAGAGTTTAAGATGTGAAATTTAGTCTAGAATATGTCCAAAGCATCCAAAAGTGTGGTCAAAATTTCAGTCAAATCGGTCAACAACTGCGGATTTTGCCAATTTGACTTGACTGTCCCCTTAAGGGGGGCCCAACCTGGCGGACCAACTTCGGTGTTTGTTGACCGATTTTGCTGAAATTTGGAGGGCATAATTAGCCCCTTGAGAGTAATGCCTGTGCAAAATTTCAATGCTGTACCTCACCTGGTTCCTTAGATATTCAACAAATAAGATAAAAAGTTAGCACTTTCTTGGCGATGGTCTAACTGAAAGGCCAGAACCAATTTTGAAACTGATATATGTTTCTTGACCAAAAAATGCTGAAAAAGGGACTGACAGAGCCCAAATTTTAAAATTTTCACTCTGAGGTCATGTTTTTTCTGTAAAAAATTGACTCGTGGAAAAAAAAACAAGCCATTATGCAATGAGATGCTATTTGATGGTTTTGTGCGAAAAAAACTGAGAAATCCGGCTCTGTCAGTACCTTCAGGATGCACTTTTTACATAAGTATACCAAATTTTGCCTCTCTAGCCCTCAAAATGACTGAAATATGCTGTTCGCAAGTTTTTTTTACAACCGGAAATCAAAATGCGAGAAAAAAGAGGTTTTCTAACAGTCTATTTTTGGAGACATGCTGAAAAAGCTGCAGACGCATTTGCATCGCATGCTGAAATTTGCTCCTGAGAAGCCATTTCTCAACGGATTTTGCTCATTTTTGAACCAAAATGCTCAGAAGACACAGTATCTGGGAGAAGTGCATTTGAAAATGTGAGAAATTTTCGGAATTTTCATCGGGGTGGGCCCCTCCCTTAAAGAGGCCACCCGTGTCGAGCTGAAAGCAAATCACCAGTCCAACAAGTGATGTGAAGTCGTTGAATCGTGGCAAACAAGGATGCAACGGTGCATGGGAGCGAGGGATAAAACTAAGTCATGACTATGACCCAAAATTCTTTTACTTTTGCAGAATAAAATGGCAGCTGCTGTTCTGACTTCTGACTAGAGACCTGCACGGGTATAGTTTCCCCTGTCCAATCCCGTCCGTACCCATGGAGGTTTCTGTCCATACCCGTGGATTTTTTCACCATTCATACCCGTAC
The DNA here is from genome assembly GCA_030068105.1 of Sinentomon sp. SZTP_YWyxl. Taxonomy (NCBI): domain Eukaryota; kingdom Metazoa; phylum Arthropoda; class Protura; order Sinentomata; family Sinentomidae; genus Sinentomon; species Sinentomon sp. SZTP_YWyxl. The sequence goes on from JASGXE010012154.1 coordinate 5,967, forward strand.
CTGTCCATTCCCGTGGCCTACGTACCCGTGGCAATCCATGCTTGCTATTTTCACGGAATTCGGACAATTTTCACGAAATCCGCCAATATTCACGGAATTCCGTCAATGTTCACGGAATTCCGTTAATATTTACAGAATTCATAAATTTCCTGGTATTCCTTCAGCATTCACAGAATTCTGCCAATTTTCACGGTATTCCGTCATTTTTCACGGATATCCCGTTAATCTTCACGGAATGTCTCATTATTCATGGAATTCCGTCATTTTCCACAGAATTTTGCAATTTTTCAGTTTTCGCGGATTTCCGACGTTGAAAAAAATCGTCTGTCATGGCCCCAACTCGAAATCACTGGCGCTTATTGGCGCCAATTTGCAGCGACTGTACTGACCATGCAACCACTTTGCATTATGCATTTTCGCAGACACCCGGTTAGGCACCGTGCGGCGACATTTTCGAACGAGGGAAGAATCAATGGAAAATGGTCATTTTCGGAAAACGCAACATTCTCTCCTGCCGGAATGAAAGAATTTCACAGAATTTCCGAATGTGACGAAACGAGCGTCTGCTCGATCGCGCTTCTGCTAATGCTTCCAGAACATTCGATTTTCACCGACGCCGAAAGCCACGTTTTCGCGAAATGGCTGCCGAGCACGCGGACCGAAATTCGAGGCGAAGTGAAGTCAAAATTTTCGCAATTTTCCGCGATGCAAAATTTCCGAAATGTGATCCGATCGCGATGAAAAAAAACGGAAATGCGCCCTGATTTGTCGTCTGCCGGAAGTGGGGACATTCTTCAAAAACAACTGCGATTGCCGCAATTCACGAACAAATTTATCGGAAACCCACCGAGCGGTCTGAGACGCTGGGTTGGTTTGGAATCGAAGATGGTTTGGTTCCGGGTTGTAATCCTCGCTGGGTAAAAATTTTTGCCCGGACAAACTGGCTCTTCATTTGTCCGGACTTACCCATCACCAACCTTCACTGTACCCGCCCGTACCCGACCCGGTGATCGATTTTCTTGTCCAGTCCCGCGGGTTCCCGTGGGTCCCGCGGGTCAAACCCGGTCCGTGCAGGTCTCTACTTCTGACCCTTGCATGTTCTTTTATTCCAGACACACTGCTTCAAATCAGCCCGTCTTTCAAGCTATTAGCTTTCAATGTGTTGTTGTACAAATATGATCAATAAAGATCGATATTTTATGGATTGATCACATGCGTACGTTTTGAGTATATTGTCTCCACTCTGTCAGGGTCCCCACTTGAAATAAGATTTTTTCATGCACACGAATCAGCAGTCGAAGGCCACATGAGAATGGTAAATGAATCTCTGTGGAATAAAGTTGGTTACTGTCAGTGCTCAAAGTGTGTGGGAGCTCTGGGAGCGCGCGCTCCTGCCCGCCCTAATGGTGTGGGAGCTCACCTCCCACATGCCCTGAACCCCTTGAGCTCCCACAAATGGGAAAACTATGCAAAAGCGCTCCCACTTGGAGATGTTTCGTGCCCTTTTCGATGGGAGAAGTGCACTCCTTGAAGGGCGAACTGCCCTCCTTGAAGGACCATGTGCCATCCTTTTTTGATTTGTGCCCTTTTTCGAAAAAGCGCTTCTGCCCCTTTTCCGGGACACTGAGCACTGGTTACTGTGTTCAGCTGATTGTAAACTTTAGGGGGGGGGGGGAAAACCATGGATTTTTGCAAAAACGTGGGAAAAAGACTTTTTTTCTTTTTATGTTCATGTTATAGGCCAGACTTTGCCATTTCTGAAACTCTCTTTAGATTTTCTGTAACTTAAATAGTTTTCAAGATAGAGCCGATTATCCGAAACCCAGTCGCATTGGTTTTATTGCATTCTCGACACAAACATTTGCGGTTTTCTTGCATTTCTCTTTTTTCAAAAAGCGAAAGCATTCAAAATGCATCTCCTCCCACAATTTATCATGCAAAATGTTCAAATTTGGTGAGCATGAGGAAACCAAAAATAGAGCCCTTTTTAGTTTTAAGCTCTATTTTTGGTTTTATTAGGCGCTAAGCGGTACGGTCAAGCTTATACTCCAATAAATTAAAATCCAGATGCAAATTGGCAAAAGTGGCTCTATTTTGCTGTCCACACAGCGTGAAATATAATATGTCTTCATTCTGCCAGACGGTTTAGGAGGAGACACATTTTTACCAATGGCCTTTTCGTGCCTGTTTGTCTCTAACTCCTTTATAAGGCACAAAAATTATCATGAAAGTTCGACGCGTGTGGTTTACCCCCCCCCCCTTAAACTCACGTTCTTAAGCCGCAACAGAATGGACAGACCTTTGTCGGCAGACTTTTTCAGATCATCTGTCCAAAAAGGTTGTCACTCCCAATTATCTGCAAAGGAGAACATTGGACCATTTATCATTGCCTTTGTTTCGAGTGACAATCTGTTTTGGACAGACGATCTGAAAAAGTCAGCCGACAAAAATCGGTCCATTCAGACGTGGCTTTACACAATTCGCCATCAATATGCTAAAGGAGGGGCGAAGAGGATTTCGGCGAAGAGGCTTCGCCCTACTGACAAATTACAGATTTTTCTCGTACCATTTGCCCAAAACTCACATTGTTTTGCCAAAAGGGCAAAACCCAAAACATTTTAATCTTTTTAAGTCGAATTGAAATCTGCTCCTTTGTCACCAAGTCCAGGACGCCATATTGTGGCGCTCTGCTTTCCACTTCATAGAGACCAGCCAGACACAAGCATGTGGATTGGCCACCAAGTCCAAGTCCAGAGCACCACATAGGGCGCTCTGCTCCTACTAAACTTATTGCTCTGCTGCATGTCTGGTGTTTGTGTCTGGTATAGCAGGATGCCAATGGTGGCACTCTGGTCTTGGTGCCACAGCATGAGCATTGCATCTGGTTTGTGCAATGCATCCATATGGGTGCCACATGTGGCGCTCTGGAATGAAACAGGTTGAATAACCCAAATATCATGTTTGCCCTTTTGGCATAATGATAAAGTATTATTGGGTAATCCTCGCGTGCTTATGTCTGCTGTTGCAGACGCTGGGTGTAAAAACATAAAAACACACACGTTCAACCCAAAAATCTGTTTTAATTTTCTGCAATTTTAATCACGACACTATGAAACCACCCTGACAGCTGGGTGGGAGTTACAGGAAAATGTGGCCCAGTTAATCTGACAAATTGCTCTTTACGGTTCTTTTCAATGTTTACAGGTTGGCAGTTTACGGACGATGAGGACACAACATGTGGTTTTATTGCCCAGGTGGCACTCAAAGCACGAATTCCGAGCCTTTTAAAAAAAAGACTATGAATAATTATTCTTGCATACAAAAGTTTTCCTTTCTTCAAAGTGTTCCACCTCCACTGCATCTGGGGCAAGAGGCACACATTCTGTACAAATGACCAAATGTATGTGATAAGTTGACCCGAACAAAGGTTTGCTAGTTCTTGGGGAAAATGCCAAGTTTCCCAACCATGAACCTATAATCAACCATCACCACAGATCACACTTATCCCACCTTGCCCATGCCCACCAATTACCTATCTTTCTTCAACTTCCAAGACAATCGAATCTGCTTCCAAGTCCAACCAACATGGGGAAATGTTCTTCGGTTCAAGCCAGCCCACCTTCCCACAATCCACAAAACAGAAAGCTTCAATGTAAAAAATTGCAAAAATTGGAAGGCTTCTTTTTCCGGTATCAACTCACGGATGGATGTGTACAGTGGCACAAAAATTAATTAACACAGTCAACACAACACAAAAAAAAACCAAAGATTATAAGGTGCAAAAGGAACTACTCATAAAAAAGACTTCAAATTTTCACCACTTTTATTCGACCTCAGAGAAGAGAAATGAATTAAATTCTCACAAAGAGCTTCTGGAAGATAAACTTCAGACATAGTAAAAGTATGCAACTGCACAGTTTTGCAGAATGGTGCCAACCCTATCGTCCACAACACAACGCGTAATTAGCGTAAGAGTGGTTAAATTTAACATGGTGCGTGACCTTCTTTCGATATCCACAATCTGGATGCAGGTAGGTAGCAGGCAGCAATTTGCAACCAAATTTTTTCTTGCCTGCACCTTTCGACGTGGAAAGTGCAATGTTAAGTCGACACGATTTTCGTCGACAGAAATTTGACATTTCCCCAAATCTGTTGCATTCACTACATTTCGGAGGCTTAACGTGTCTTTTGGGGCATCACACGTTCTTTGTGGACATCAATTCTACTGTATTGTGTCCAAGTTGACCGGTGAGCAGACGAATTGAGATAATTTCTCTCGCAAGTGCCAATCGCTCATAGCGGAGTTTTGTTTCCGCGATGCCTCACGGAAACCATTGGCTGTATTCCCCAATTGCCACTCACCACTCAATCATTTCAGCAGAAAAGATGGGTCAGCCGGTTATGCTAAATTGTTGTGTTCACCCAACTTCCCAAAGAAAGGCAAGTTCCAATTGGGAATCAAATCCTTCGGCAAGAACACGAGCTCTTCGATCAAGAACCAACCACCCAACACTGCAAACAGACCAAGAAATTTTGAGCATGCTTATCATTGATTATTGAATAAAGAAAACCAAATAAAGTGGACAGAACAAAAACTACCACTTTCTTAGTATCATGTGGACAATTCTCATTACACTCAAATTCTAACCGAAGTATCATCGCCCGGAAGCTGAAATGTGCATACCCACTGTTGGAAAAACTGGTAAAACAATGGGCCGATTTCCAAAACGAAGATTAATCGGCGGATCGCCTCGATCCGCGGATCAACGAGTGGTGATGTGGTTGACCTAGTCATTTGCAGTAAGATGTGAATCCAATATTTGTGGTTAATCATATCATCACTCGTCGATCCCCGGATCGCGGTGACCCGCCGATTGATCTTCGTTTTGGAAATCGGCCGAATAAGAGAGAGGCAAGGACAATTTTGGAAGCATACAACAATGACAAAAGCATGCAAGTTTAAGCCACTCTCTGCAAAACCTGCCACAATGTTGACTCTGCCTCCACACAATAAGAACCAGTGTAAATCCCCCCCCCGTGTTGAATGTCGTCTGAAGTGTGAAAACAACCGATCTCTCAACAGCTATCAAGTGGGCACCATTGTCATAGTTTGGCAAAAAATGACCGAAGAACAAGTTGCGAGAAAACCTTTTCTGGGGTCGCAGAAGAAAAAACACCCATTCTCACTCAAATCTTGCGAGCACCCTGCAAGCAAATTTAGTCTGAGCAAAAGGTTACTGTTTTCACAAATTTGCCAATGAAGGTACAGGGTGACATCCACGATACTCGTACCGTACCACCAAACTTTTTTATGTTGCGGCAAAAATTTGCTGTAAATTTAGATATCCCCTGCCAAAAAACTGTTTTGGTAAGTGCATCCAGAACTGTTCAGGAAGACAATGAAAGGAAATCCTTCAGAAAGTTTAGGAGTTGAATGCGTCACAATGGATAAAGATTTGGTACCGCTATGGTGACATTGGTTACGATTTGGTACTGCTCTGGAGACAAACGATAGATTTGTGCAGCTCTGGAGACAATGGATACGATTTGTGCAGCTCTGGAGACAAAGGACATGATTTGTTATCGCTCTGGAGACGTCGCTCTGCAGACAAATTTGTGCAGCTTTGGAGACAAAAGATACGATTTGGTATCGTTCTGGAGACCACTGCTTGCCAGAGGAGATCTGACATTGTATTGTCATGCTGCAGTGGTTCAATCTGGTTCACCACGATCTGGGACCACACGACGGCCCTGTGCGAGTAGTGAAGTGGACAAAAGCCACAGTGATGGCGAACATGTCAGAACTCGTCTGGAAAGAGAGCACATTCCCGAACGTCTCTCCCTCAAAAAGTCCTGCCCTATCTTCTTTTTGAAACAAAAAAAAAAAAAAACAAATGAAGCTGTGTGGCTCATGGCAAGGAAAAGAGTCAATCGATGGATGTAAGGAAGGACAATGTGGAAGGTTAAGGTCATAGGAGGATGTTTGCTTTCAAAAGATTACCTCAAGCTCAACGCAGCCCTTCAAAACAAACGAGAGAGCTTTTAAAGGTTAGTTTTAAGGAGATCTCACCCAACGACAGGGAGGTACGAATTTCAATCTGAATACAACTCCTACAAACTCAAACGTGGCACTTTTTCTGAAAAGGGCCCTCATTGTCGCACCAGTTTTAGACAGTCAGCTTTGTTTTTCCTTGGGTCCACACATCCCAAGTGTGTTCTGGCTCCTAGTCCTATCGCAAAAACAAACGAGAGAGCTTTTAAAAAAAAAAGGGGATTCACCCAACAAAGGGGGTTCAACAATTGAAACCCCCAAAAAAAGTGGCACCAAAAGGGCCCTCATTGCCAAGTTTTTAGAACGTTTGTTTTCCTTGGGACCAAATAATGGTTTCTTTAGCCAGTATTTTTAAAAAAAAAGGCTTTTTGTTTTAAGGAATTCCCCAACGAAAGGAAATTTCAATCTGTCAACTCCACAAACCAAAGGGCACTTTTTGAAAAGGGCCCCTCTTGGCCCATTTTGAAGCACGCCTTGGGCCACAAAGGGTTTTTTGGCCCACCTTGAGAAGGGAAAAAGACCATCAAAACCAAAAAAAGAAAAAAAATGTTAAAAATTTTGAAATCCAAAAAAATTTCCACAATTGGATTTCCAAGGGGAAAAAGGACAAATTGTCCCGAAAAGCCCAAAGTAGTAAAAAGGGCCCGTCTTAAAGGCTAATTAATTAATTTAAAAAAACAGGTATTATTTTAAAGGTTTTTCCTTTTGGTAAAACCACCTCCTTTTCATCAATTTTAAAATGCCAA
>JASGXE010012155.1:0-13469 GCA_030068105.1 Sinentomon sp. SZTP_YWyxl
TGGCATCGGGGACTTTAACACGTGGCTTCGATGGTAAAGTCTGTTAAAGTGCCCATAACAATAGGCATTTCGTAAATGAGGTCTCCCGGAAGAACATTTGATGCCACAGTGAACAAATTTTAGTTTTCTCGCTGCGATCTTGTCACACTTGTGTAAACTGTGAGCTCTGATAGAAAATAGCGTAATATGAATTTGTAAACAGCTGAATAGAGAATTTACGCGGTTAGCAAAGGGAAATAAAGATTTGTCGCTCTAAATTTAACAAATCCCTTTCATAACATGATAGAAATTGACGCAAAGGCATGAAAATTGACGGGCGATCAAGTGTGCGTCTATTCTGAGAGGTCGGTCTATGGCAAGAGTTTTCATTTTTATCAATTTTCTGAAAAATCCCGACTGGAATGATATCAGCCTTGATTTTCCGGAAGTGACGGCCTGAAATCCCAGTAAAATGCATATGTTTGTATTTCGCCATGGGGGCAAGGAAAAACGGATGCACCATACACCGCCTGAGGTCGATCTGACTCCCCCAGGGGGGCGAATAGTACATGTTCCCAGCCCATTTTGAGGCAAGCGTCCGCAATGTATAGCCGGCAGGGCAGGAGCATGCAGCAAGCACTGCAGCACTGCATAGCAAAGGCGGCGGTTTCCGCTTTTGCGTGGGCTGCGATTTCCGCCCCTAATTGGATAACCTTCGCTTTATTCCCTACTTTTGCATAAAAATATTGCGAGCGTAAAAGCATTGCATAAGCCAAGCCAAGAAGCGACGACGTATAACAGAACTCGGCAGGGCTTTTTATTTGCAGCTCGTAAAATACAGTAGCAGTACACGGCCGAGCGGCGAAAGGAATGAAAATACCAACAGAAGGAACAGCGAATAGGTATCCGTAAAAGATCGGAAAAGCTTCCGAAATAAAAATGCACCAGGTGAGGTGAGATAAGGCTGCGGTATAAAACGAAGCTGCTGCTGAGCTATTTGCGGCGCAGGGCGAAGCATTGCCTCTTCCTGCTGTAAAGGAAACGGGCAACATGGCCAGGTTTCTAGTCGTAAGTGGCTTGGCCCGGTCAGGACAATGTGCGCTGCTGTGAGCGGAAATGCTGACTCTGTCGAGGCAACATTGAACGTCAGCATCCTTCGATGCGACGTAAACCGTTATCTTTGCGTGGGCGTCTTCAATACCTGCGTGCACGGAAAAAACTGGCCTGTGAATAGCACAATGCATGCATTATGGGCCAAAAAATTAAACGCCTTGTTTCAATATGCTCTTGTATTTTGATACATTTTTAAAGAAACAGCTTGAGTTATGTCATTACGTTGTCCTGGAGTTAAAATAAATTTTAGAGGATTACTCAAACTATCAACTAACGCATGAATCTTGGTGGTAAAACCTCTCTTAATTCTGCCAAGAGCTTCTTGATCTTGTCTATTTTTCTTGTAACCAGCAGAGCAGGCATGAGCACGAAACTCGAATTCTCAAGTTTCGAATGTTCATCATCCTTCAGTTTTTTTTTTCTAGCAAGAAGCCATGTTTCGCTCTCCACTTCTCCAATGGACCTGCTTCGTTATCAATGCATGAAAACCTGACCATGACATCTGACCAGTGACGTTAAATGGCCAGACTTTGATAGTGTACTGTATATCATTCGTACGTACTTTTTGATACAACGGGAAAACGAGTTTTCTGAACTTAAACATTCGTGATTGGAACTTCTGGGATCGATTTTCCATCACAATGCCTTGATTCAGGCATGCATGCCGCCCCACATATCTAAACCCATGTAAAAAGGCAATACATGAAAATTTCCAGCCCGCATCAATGGGAGTAGGGAGGGGAAGAATACACGTAGTTTAACTGCTGTCGAGATTGTTGCTGTTGTGCTTGTTTTTCACTCTTTTGTATTGAATTGATTTCTTTGACGAAGCCATGACTGTATCAATATCTTTGTGTGTTTGTGTTCTGTCACCAGTTCATTTGTGACAGTATTGCCTGTAATAATAATAATAAATAATAATAATAATAAACAGATTACTCTTACAAGTTAGAGGCCTCGCAATACAACTCTCGCCGAGAACACATATTCAAACTTTGCTTCTGGGGATGGGGTTGACAAGACATCCGGTGAATTTGATATCGTCAATTCGTCAAATGTTTTGAATTCGCTACTTTGTGCACCTACAACATTTGTCATCCTTGTTTGTCATCCTTGTTTGTCATCCTTGTTTGTCATCCTTGTTTGTCATCCTTGTTTGTCATCCTTGTTTGTCATCCTTGTTTGTCATCCTTGTTTGTCATCCTTGTTTGTCAACCCTTGCTTGCCTTATGTTTGTCATTGTAGGTATACATAATTGATTGGGGAAACTCCGCAAATAAAATGAATTTGAATTGAATTGAATTGAATTGAATTGAATTGAAATGAGGATCTTTTGTTTCTCAGCATGGATGAATTTTTTCTTAAATCTGAACAATCGCACGTTTTACATGCATTAATACATTAATTATGCCGCCAGTACACCTACGCATCTCAATATTGCGGTTGCCGTCAGAGCAATCGAAAAAGTCTTCTCTTTTCAGATGCCATCGCAAATAAGATGACGTCGTTTCCTTTCAATGCATTGTTTTTGACATTGCGGTGCTTTGAAATGAATTATACCAACGTCGACACTAAAAATCGATCTTCCTTAGAAGAGGGAAAACTTGTGATAAATGCGCTCCCGTCGCTTTTTCCCGCCAAAATAATCTTAGGGAAAGGCCATGTCAAGACTTATAGCCGTTTTCCCCATAGCCTACCCAAACCCTAACCCTAAGCTTGAAAAATGACTAATTTAATGCAAATACGATACGCATTTCTGCTGGAAAATTTTATTTCTTTAACAACAATACCCCATTTCCATCGCTGAGAAAGATGCGTCAGGATGTGGAAGTGACTATTCTTCAATCTGTGTAACAGGGTTAGGGTTAGTGGCTTTTGGGAGCACGGCCGAAGGTAGAGTTGTCACGCCAGCGCGGGTATTTTCGCACTTGTGAAGTTTAGTGATTTTTCCCTCTTTTTTGTAGACGTTGAAATATATGCCAGATTTCGATGAATTTTCAATTTGATGAAGCATGTCCTATTACATCGTTCAAAACAGCCTTGTCAAATTTCAATCTATTTATTTTTCCTTTAGTTTTCCTTTTTTCGGGGAAAATCTTCCATGGGATCGAGTTTGTTTGAAATCGCCATTTTTGAACTTTTTAAAATTAACTTATCTGACTGACTAACATAAAATTTAAGACGAGTACTTCCAGACCTCTTGAGAATTGAAAATCAGAGCTATGTTGAAAATCTGATATCAGAACCTTTTTCGCAGCTGAGCACAGGAAAAATCTAAAAACTGCTGTTTTTGTCAATAAAATGGGTGATTTTGGGGGTTGTGAAAATTTTCCCAAACTTTAAATTACCTTTAGGTGACGGTGCGCCATTCAGTCGGCGCGAACCTATTATTTGCTTGTAACACAATAAATTTTAATAAAAGCGATGCCCAACGATGAATGTTCAGGAGAAGGCAAAACACAAAACTGAAGAGACACCTATGCAGTCAAATGATATTGGCATTTTTGAGAGAGAGCTCGGTCTATCTTTTGAGATATTATCAGTGGGGTTAAAAACATCAGGAATTTATCTTTGCGCGGCAATATTTGCTGGATTATCACGTGCCTATGTCACGCTCATGCAATGGCTATTCAGAGAGGAAGGTGTCACTATTTGAGTTAGCCAAGAAGCGGCGAAAGTGGCGCAACCGCATGTTTACGGATACGTATCGCCGCGCAGTAATTAGACCCCCCTGCTGTTCTTTTTACAATTTCATTTTCCACCAACAGCGATTCGGCCTTTTTCAATCCAGTCGCAAGATAAACCTGGCCTGGTAACCTGAACGAAACGATGCGTGGGACGATGTGCCCAGCTATCCTTGCCCTTGTTCCAGGAACTAAAGCACGAAATTAAGTTTCACAGTGAGAAATATATCCTAAGGAGGTATAGCCAAGAACTAAGATTGAATTCATGCAGCCTCACTGTTCATCTTTCTCGCATCGGTACTATTTACGCATCATTCCAAGAAATCAAGAAATTGCTTTTATTCTTACGTGGGTTTTGATGTTGGCCAAAATAATCTCAAATGACAAAAGTTTGACGCTGGCCTTTCATTCCTGTGGACTTATTAAGAAGAGAATATCATTGACTTCTCTATCACGCAGCATTCGTGATGTCCGACTCCACATTTTATACAGGGTTTCCCAAAAGTCACTTGACAACCCCTGCTATTTGCCAGTTTTCAATCTTCTCTAGTTGGGCTATTTCTACAGATTTCAGGTTCAGATTGGGCAGGCTGCCTGCTGCAGGTGTTATCCATTCGAATTGGAACAAACTCCACTCAAAGCTTCCAGAGTTGCTTCAAAACTGCATTGCAGTTTTCTGGGCTTGTCAAGTGACTTTTGGTAAACCCTGTAAAATTGGGATTAATTGGGATTAGAATTGAGCCATCTTCGGGTGTCTGTTGGATTAATTGTCCCATGCTCTCATTTCCGGAGCGAATGTTGAAGTTGTGTTGAAGTTGTTAAAGAATGTCCGAGTTAAAGTTTAGAGAAATGATTCAGATACAAAATTTGTAACGATCAGTCAATTCGAATATGATCCCCAAAAAGTCCCAAAAATTAGCCCTCTTTGGGTTCCTGTGGGGATTATTGTCATTGTCATACCTACAGCTCGCATTTTCGGATGATGTGTTTCTCCAAGTTAAAAAGATAAAAAAGAAGCCCCTGAAGCCCATTATAGTCCTGATTGTACACCAGAAATTTTTTGTTGTTATCCCTGAACTGAAAACAACTTGGCAGAAAAACATGTTCACGTATTCAGGACTTTTCCAAAGCAATATTTTGAGAACTATGGAACTCACCCTAATCTGTGTACCATTCTGCCCATGGAAGGTTGGGTGGACACTTATGAATTTGTAAGGCAAGAGCCGGAGAGTATTTTGTAGGCCTTTGCTAATCGAAATCTTGACTCGTCAATATTTTTAGAACTACAGCGTGATGTCAAAAACGTTTCTAACGCCCTTCGTACATTGTGTCTAAGTTGTGTTGTAAAAAAGTCCGTCACCAGATCAGCTATATGGCATTTGTGGGTCAAATGTTTTGGCCTTATTGTTGGTTAACTTGGGTGTTCTTTTCTTTCCCTCCCCTGCTGCTTTAATTTAATTTAATTTCTAACAATACTGCACCAAAGCATTTTGGGGGCAGGGAGCACACCGCTCCAAAGTACCTATACATCCGTTTAAAACATCGTCAAATTGAGTAAAAACAAAACAAAACAAACAGTTCCCAAATTAAATACAAATGGAAGCAGATGAAATAAGGCGTGAAAAACAGGAGAATCTCTCGCGTAACGGGATGCACGTAATTTAAATGAATGGGGAGAGAAATCCAAAATGGCTCTTTTTTGGGGGGGGGGAAGTGCCTCGGGAGTGCTTTGGAAACAACCGAGATGGAGCGTCAAGGGAATTCCATTCTCTTATTCTTTTGGAAAAAATGAATTCAGAAGAAAATTGTGCCTCGTGGTCGGAACGGCGTTGAACAGACTTTAGGCAATAGCAGAAAGGAAGCGGAACGGGGCATTTTTTTAAAAAACAAGGTCAGAAAAACTTTTGAGCCGGCGGTTGCGTCGCCTATCACGAAGAGGTTCAAGTTGTAGGTCAGATAGGAGAGCTGACAAGAGGCACAGGCGTAAGTTCCCGGGAAACTCTGGCAGCACGTCTCTGGGTACTTTCTAAAAGATGAATCTCTGAAGCGCATGGGTCCCATGCTGCGCACGCGTATTCCAGCACTGGTAGCACAAAGGACACATAGGCCTTTCTTCTAGCCGCACGTGTTGAATACTTAAGATTCCTTTGGACGAACCCGACAAGTCGACTCGCTCTTAAGGCAGTCGAACGAATATGGTCACCCCAACTGAGGTCGGCTCTAAGGATTACTCCTAAGTATTTATATGCGGGAACGCTTTCTAGTGGAGTCCCAGATAGGCAATAGCAGGTAATCATGTATGGGGGAGGGTAAACAATTCGGGAAAAGGACATTATTATTATTATTATTATTTCAAACAATACTGCCTCAAAAGAAGTATGGAAGCAGACAACTGTTAACACAGAAGGTCACAAAAAAAAAAACAAAAGCAAAAAAAAAGGGTTCAGAGATTAAAATGGGTGTTTGTCAAGTGGGAAATAAAAATTCCTGGGTTTTGGGGGATCCTTAATGGGCTGGGAAAAAAATGTGATGTTTTACAGGGATTCCAACTTTTGTTCTTGGGAAAAAAGTTAGGAGATTTGTTTTCAAGAAGGCGTTGAAGGCCAGACCATTGTCTTTCTACGTTGGACGGCTTAACAACTAAGCGGCATGGAAAAATTCGGGCTGAATTCACTAAATGTTTTAGTGTGGTCACGTCCCTGTTGCAAAGTGGGGAGGCCCAGGTCCTTTAGGATCGAAACCAAATGCCGGCCAAAGAACCCGTAATTATTCTTGGGCCCTTTTTGCACCATTTCCAATTTAAATCTTTCTTAGATTGGGGTCCCAGACTGGGGCCCAGGCATTTGTTAGGATTATCCATTCCCCGGTTGCCCAATAGAAAGCGGAAAGATGTCAGACAGGTTTGGATATCATGATTTTTTGATCGCCTGTAAATTAATATTCGGCAATAGGGAATAAAATCCCAGACCCTCAGTTAGTCTTAGAAATTAAGAAAAGAATCGGCCAAGAACGTACCTTCGGGCCCCTAAGGGAAGGGCAGGGAAAGTAATCCTTTCGGACACTTGCTGGGGCGTGAGAAAAAAGGGAAAGGAAACGAGTTTCAGTTCAGCAGGGAAATTGAGGTGTTTCTTTCAATTTGCATGTGGCACGAGGTCAAAGGCCTTAGGAAATCAAAAATTTGCATGCACTGGGTAACCCGCATCCAAGGATCTAAACATCGTCCCAAAAAATAAGCTGCAATTCGCAGGACAAGTTTTTCCGAAAGCCAAACTGATTTGTGTGCAAGATGTTGTTCTCAGCAATGTGATTTAAAAGGTGGCTAACAAGTACTTTCTCAAATAGTTTTGATGCAATACAGGTCAAAGAAATTGGGCGATAACTGGACGGCAAATGATTAGGCATACCCTTTTTTGGTATTGGAATGACAATGGCCTTTTTCCAGTCGCAGGGGAAGCATCTCTCTGCAGTTATTAGCCGGAAAAGATGAGTGAACACGGAAGCCAGCGAAGGTGCCAGTTCTTTCAGTATCTTTGCCGGAATACCGTCAGGCCCAGCTCCCTTTTTAGGGAAAAGCGATTGGAGAAGCCTAAGAACACCAGCATAGGATATGACTAAGCGGTCAGGTTCGCCTGGTGGGTCAGTACGAATACTTGTTTCAACTTCAGAAGTCAGAGGTTGGGATGGAGGAGAGGAAACACTACAGAAAAAACTATTGAGCATTTCTGATAATTCAAGGGGGTCGGAAATATTATCGCCTGAGTCATTTGTCAACATTTTCAGGTGGGAATTGTCATTCTTTAGGGATTTGATGTACCCCCAGAAGCCCTGGCAGTGTTGGCTGGACAGAGCGGTGTCAATGAAACTACTAAATAGTTGAGAATTAAGCTGTGCGCATTCTCTGCCCAGAAGCTCATAGGATAAAATGTCATCATGCTTGCCGGACTTTTTGGCACGAGCGTGGGCCAGTCGCTTTTTGGCGAAAAGCTTCTTTAGCTTGCAATTTACCCAGGGGAACTTGGCCTTGTGTGTAACTTTACGAGGTGGTATCAGACTCAGAATGGAAAGAAGCGTATTTTTGATGACGAACCACAGGCCTTCGGCATTCAGCGAGCCTGGGAACGGAAAGGAGAAAAACGGGTTCGATTTCAAGGCTTGGCTCAATTTAATCCAGTTGACCATGCGAAAATTTCGAATAGTTGGGCCCGTCTGTTTAGGGAGCTGATCCCCTCTCTTATTGTCCTGCCATTGCAACACAACAGCGTCATGGTCAGAAATACCTGGAACAACAGAAACATGAAAGCACGGGGAGTCAAAGTTGCACAGAGCAACATCAAGAATCGAGGAACAGTGTTCTGTGGATCTAGTGGGAAGGTGACAAGTTGGTTCAATGAAAATGTCAAAACAAGTTCCTCGAAGAATTTGTCATTAGACGAATATTGAGCCGGGGGAATTACGGTTTTAAGGGGCCGATCCATAGGGCAAAGCACTCTTTGGGCATTCGGTGCGTTAAAGTCGCCACAAATCAAGACTTTTTCGTTGGCAGCTACTCGGGCACAAAGAGAATCATACAAATCATTGAAAATTTGGGTGCTACGTGGGAGACCAGGAGGCAGATAAATTGCAGCAAGAGACAGTGTAAAGAGCCTTCGGATCCGAATAGAACACCATACGATCTCGAGGTCACTAGGGAGAGTTATACGATTTTCGACCAAGTTGCTGTCTAAGGAAGAATGGATGGCAAGAAGAACACCCCCACCACGTGAATTGAAGGGGCGGTCCTTCCTATATATTTTAAATTCAGGAGGAAATATTTCAGTGCTGGCAATGTCCGGCTTCAACCAGGTCTCAGAAAGAACTATGACATTCGCGCATCGGGCATTCACTAACTCAAGAAGATCAACTCGCTTTTCAAGGCCGACCACAGAGCGGCAGTTAAGAACAACAATGATTAGCTTAGCACTTGAAGGAGAAGAAAAAGACGTTGACACGCCAGGGATGCGCAAAGAACGACTCTTTTCACCACTCGAGGTGGAGGCAGCTCTGCAATTCTTTGAATTTGCACCACAAAGTCTGCTAATCTCGCGGCGCAAGTGGCTTGAAGCATAATGTTGAGTGTTAGTGGTCAAACAAGGTGGCATCCCCACCCCCACCATCGCGACTGACGGGTCAATACTGGCCATCCCACCTCTGCTACTGGCTTCCACCACAGAAGCAGGAAGGCGTGCAGTGATCCCAGTTGGGATGGATGGGGAAGGCAGTTTAAACATCGCAACGGCTGAAACAGGTGACGAAATTGCGTGAAAAGTGGACGTGTTAACACCAGCAGTGGGAAAACAATGTTGAGTGTTAGTGGCCAAACCAGGTGGCATCCCTACCCCCTCCATCGCAACTGACGGAACAACACTGGCCATCCCGCTTCTGCTGCTGGCTTGCACTACAGAAGCAGGAAGGCGAGCAGTGATCCCAGTTGGGATGGGTGGGGAAGGTAGCCCGAAGTTCGCAGTGACTGAAACAGGTGACGAAATTGCGTGAAATGTGGGCATGTTGACACTAGCAGTGGGAAAATAATGTTGAGTATTAGTGGCCAAACCAGGTGGCATCCCCACCCCCTCCATCGCAACTGACGGAACAACACTGGCCATCCCGCTTCTGCTGCTGGCTTGCACTACAGAAGCAGGAAGGCGAGCAGTGATCCCAGTTGGGATGGGTGGGGAAGGTAGCCCGAAGTTCGCAGTGATTGAAACAGGTGACGAAAATGCGTGAAATGTGGGCATGTTGACACTAGCAGTGGGAGAATAAAATTGAGTGTTAGTGGCCAAACCATGTGGCATCCCCACCCCCTCCATCGCAACTGACGGAACAACACTGGCCATCCCGCTTCTGCTGCCAGCTTGCACTACAGAAGCAGGAAGGTGAGCAGTGAACCCAGTTGGGATGGGTGGGGAAGGTAGCCCGAAGTTCGCAGTGATTGAAACAGGTGACGAAAATGCGTGAAATGTGGGCATGTCGACACTAACAGTGGGAGAATAAATTGAGTGTTAGTGGCCAAACCAGGTGGCATCCCCACCCCCTCCATCGCAACTGACGGAACAACACTGGCCATCCCGCTTCTGCTGCCAGCTTGCACTACAGAAGCAGGAAGGCGAGCAGTGAACCCAGTTGGGATGGGTGGGGAAGGTAGCCCGAAGTTCGCAGTGATTGAAACAGGTGACGAAAATGCGTGAAATGTGGGCATGTCGACACTAACAGTGGGAGAATAAATTGAGTGTTAGTGGCCAAACCAGGTGGCATCCCCACCCCCTCCATCGCAACTGACGGAACAACACTGGCCATCCCGCTTCTGCTGCCAGCTTGCACTACAGAAGCAGGAAGGCGAGCAGTGAACCCATTTGGGATGGGTGGGGAAGGTAGCCCGAAGTTCGCAGTGATTGAAACAGGTGACGAAAATGCGTGAAATGTGGGCATGTTGACACTAGCAGTGGGAGAATAAAATTGAGTGTTAGTGGCCAAACCAGGTGGCATCCCCACCCCCTCCATCGCAACTGACGGAACAACACTGGCCATCCCGCTTCTGCTGCCAGCTTGCACTACAGAAGCAGGAAGGCGAGCAGTGATCCCAGTTGGGATGGGTGGGGAAGGGAGCCCGATGTTCGCAGTGATTGAAACAGGTGACGAAAATGCGTGAAATGTGGGCATGTTGACACTAGCAGTGGGAGAATAAAATTGATTGTTAGTGGCCAAACCAGGTTGCATCCCCATCATCAGGTGGCATCCCCTTTCATCGATCTCTTTTTTTCTTCGATTTCTTCTTGGTTGGACATGGTAGATACATGCTCTCCTTCCCAAAAATCTTCGAACATATAGTTGTCCATGACAAAACTCATGCGCCATTTATAACCAATGGAAGCATGCGCCGCAAAACATCATGACACTCGTATAAGGCGTTTATTTGCACGGAGCCCTGTTGAAATTAGATGGCCCCTGTATTACCCGGTACTTCAAAAATTTCTCCCATATTCGAGGACTTTTAGTTGACTCCGTGTGACAGTGCCTGTCATTATGCAATGAACAACGGATGGCAACATACTGTCTTCTATAGTTCATGGACCTAGAATAGTTCGTGATTCGCAACAATGTAATTTTTTTTATTTTTTTTTAAGACAAAATTCCTTCCACGAAATCTGTGGTGGAAGGGATCTAACACAGATCAAGAGTCAGTTTAAAATGTCATAAAATAAACAGATAAAAATCAGTAATTAAAAGCAAAAAAGGAATACGATGTAGGAACAAGATCGGCAAGGAAATTGGCAACGCTAGCTGAGTGCGTTAAATGAAAGCGCAAGTTAAGCTACGGGTTGTCCGTCAGATGGGGGATACTTTAGCAATTTTGAACCACTCGGAAGGGCATTCCAGTCCTTGATTGTTGTCGGTAAAAAATGAATTAAAGTGAGGCGTGAACACAATCAATGGGGCCAAAAAATGCACTCCGTTATCAGTCCGTCGCTCGCGGATAACGCAGCATAAACTCAGATGGGACATCAATTTTAACTTTTCGAGTTAAAATTTTGGAAAACAATTTCAGTCGTCGTTCTTTTCTACGAACAGCAAGCGGAGATAGTTTTAGCTCATCCTGAATTTGAGTAACACGACTATAGTTCGTATAGGTAGTTGCCAGACACAAAGAGTGCAACTCTTCTTTGAACTCTTTCAAGAACTTCAGTATGCGAGACGAGGAAAGGATCCCACACAGTACAAGCGTACTCAAGTAAGGGTCTTACCAGATAATGATATGCTTTCAATTTCGTTTCTCTTGAAGCCAAGTGTAGGTTTTTACGAAGAAGACCTAATACCTTTTGCACCTACCAACAGTGCAGCATATATGCTCATTCCACGACAAATTTTCCTGCAAGATAACACCAAGATATTTAAACGTGGTTGTTATGGGTATAGGAGCACAATTTATGGAGTAAACCGGTACAGCACCACACTGATCTGCAGACTTGGGTCGTTTAAAACACACAAAAGCACACTTTCCCACATTTACACTCATCCCCCAAATGGAACATCATTTTGAATAATCAACGAGTCGCTAGCAGAGTTCACAACTCGATATAACACCAGGTCATCAGCAAACAGTCTGATATGACTTTGGATTCCAGAAAAAATGTCGTTATCAAAAATAGCCAAGGTCACAGTACACTCCCTTGATGGACTCCAGCTGAGTTGTCGTAACACTTTGGGTTACAGAACCTTTCCATTTCACAAAGGATTACGCCCGGAGAGGTAAGATCGCACAGCAGCCCAACCACAGAGGCAGGAAAATTAAAGTATTGCAACTTTTTGATGAGAAGTGCATGAGCAATCGTATCAAAGCTCTTTAAAGCCTTCAAAGCTCTTCAAAGCTCTTATCGAAAAAAGCCAATGGTTCACTTTATTTTGCAAAACGGAATTTTCGAAAATGTCCAAAGAAACTTCGCGAGCTTGCCTACTTTACTTTGGTCAGACCAATTCTTGAGTATGTATCAACGTCTTGGGATCCTCATCTCACTTCCCATTGTGATTCTTTGGAACGTGTTCAAAGGCGCGCTGCTCGCTTTGTTGTAGGGGACTACCGCAAACGGAGCAGCGTCACCGCAATGATTGCTCAGCTCGGTTGGCCTAAGCTTGCTGAGAGAAGAAAGGTCCACCGCATTTTGTGTCTTTATCGAATCCTTGGCAACTCCGGAGGGTGGGGAAATTTGTTTTCCTTGATTACGCCTCCATCTTTTTACAGTCGCCATGACCATCCTTATAAGATAAAGCCGTTGGCATTTAAGAGAGATATAGGGAAGTTTTCCTTTATGTCCCGAGCAATAGCGGACTGGAATTCACTCCCAGCCTCTGTGCTGTCCCAACCTTTAAATACATCAATTCTAAGGCGCAGGCTGCTGTCCTTGTTATAAATTGAGTTTCTGGCCAAATTTGATTGGACTTGAAAGTTTTAGAGCAGATGTTCTGTTTTTCTCCACAGGAGCTTGAAAACTAATTCTTCGGATTTCAAAATATACGAATTGATCCATAAACCCAGAAATTTATGTCTCTCAGCAACATGTCATGAAAGGGAAACACATTTGGTCTTGCTCTCGTCTTTGTCATTTGTCTGCCCCATTTCTCGTGCCTGTTTTAATGTTTTTTTTACGTTTCTTATTATTACTTTTGTTTTGTGCAAAAGTGTTATTGTTATGTATGATAGTGGGGAAACCCCCACAAAATACAGTCATTCAATCAACCAATCAAAGTTAATGAATGAAGAATGGAACCTTTGTTTCTTACCTGGAGCCGAGCCAATATCATGCAAAAGGCCAACTGAGTTTCGCAGGACAACCCACTACTGAATCCATGTTGGTTGGGGTGGAAAAAAATTGTTTTGATCAAGGAATTTGGTTAATATCTGGGCGAAAACTTTTTCGAATAATTTCGCCCCATCTGAACGGCTGATAACCACGAGGTCATTGACCTGAAGTTCATCATCACTCTTCGAGACTTATTTGCACAGGTGATCAGCAACGGCCCCAAAATGCATTTGACCTCTGCAATCTATTCGTGTCCTCTCTACCTTGCGTATAGGCATATGTGACAAATACTTCGTGTCACATTTTTGGGGTGACTAATTTCTGAGAACTTTGTGGAGAGCTCCTATCACGTGCTTTGATT
>JASGXE010012156.1:0-13500 GCA_030068105.1 Sinentomon sp. SZTP_YWyxl
TAAGTAGACCCTTCCAGCCCAATTCTATCAGCACCGCTGCTGAAGTTTTGGAGTGAACGAAAACGTGGGATGCAAATTGTGGGGACAGGACAGAAGCGTGATGCTGTTACCAAGGGGCAAGAAGCTCATGCATCATCACGTGATGCAAGCGAAGTGCGCCTATACTTTATAAGAGACAAGAATTTTTCCTCTGACAGCTTTTGCATTTCAAATGTGATGCCAAGCCTGTTCCAAATGAAAATATATTGATTAATGAAGGAGAACCTATCAACATTTTTGTGCAGTTTTCTTGCACTTTTGTCATAAAATATTTGCGTGGTACTTTACGTAAAATTTATTTCGGAGTAATTTGAAATCGAATAAAAACAAACCATGAGACCAATCTCACATTTTACACATTTGCGGTAATTTTTATGGATTTTCTTGTGCTCTTCTTGCACTCTCTGCTTGCTGGGTATATTCCTGCGTGCAAATTTTCCAAACGCACCGGATTTCAAACCAAACATGTGTTGGCATTGTTCCTGCGCCGCGCCAGGCTTTTTCATCTCAAGAGTGAACCGCAACACAAAAAATTGAAAAAAGGCAGTTTCCAGGATCGAATTCCGCAGCTGATCACCGGTTGGCCGAGTGGGTGAAGCGTCCGTTCGTCAAATCGATATTCTCCAATCCATTGTTGGTGTGTTCGAATCCCACCGATGGAAAAACATGACGTAAATTTTTTTTTCTTTGCACAAGACAGCCGGCTGACCAGAGGCATTGGGCGAACACTGAGGCAGTGTTGGTGGAGGGGTCAGATGCAGGTTCAGTTTCAGAAAGTTTCAATCCTTTGATGTGCGTGTAATTATATTGGTCAGAAAATTGCGCATGACGTTGGACCAGTGGTTGGGAAACCGGTGTGTTTGACAAATTCGCTTCCTGTGCCGTTTTCGAATACCCAAACGCCAGCTTTCGCAAACGGAACCACACCAAACCATTCAATCTGACCGAACCAAACCTGACCTAACCCAACCCAACCAAACTTTTCCCAACGTGCACATGGCGCAGGAATGGCCCCCCTGCGCAAATCTTCGGAGTTGGGTTTTGCTTTTCAAAATCCGGAAAGTTTGTGAAGCTTCGATTGAAGGACAGAGAGACAGAAAAACAGTTCGTGATTTGGTTGGGCGCCATTTTGTTTTCAGTTTTGTGGTCAATATCGTTTCGAAAACCGAATTTTGTTTTGTTTTCTTTCCTTTTTTGGTGGGGGTTTTGACGATTTTGTTTGGTTGGGACTTGGGTTTGAAGTTTGAAGAAATGGGGCAACCACGGGGAAAAGAAAACATTAGAAATCTTGTTCAAACCGGTCGTTGCCGAATGCAGAACCTTGTTTCTTTTTTATTGTTATTCTACCAAGAAGCTTCTTATTCTCTCTCTGCCTGCCCGGCGCCCGCCCAGGTGGTGCCCATCATGGTTGTTTTAACTTTTAACCTGGCCTGTGGGTGGCGGGCACCTATTGAATAAAAAAGTCACCGACAAAAGCACAACAATCCCGAGTGGGTGGAACCAGGGAAGTCAAAATGACTTTCACTCCCTTGACCAGTTTCGAGGCAGATTTTTATTAACTTTGACACAAGAATGAATCTGCCATTTATTCATATTATTGGGCAAAAATGCCCTCAACTGAATTGAGAGGAATTTTAGAAGTTGAGAAGTTCTGTGAGGAATTTTAGAAATTGCAATGACTTCGAAAGATTTTGGTAGGCTACTTGGTGGTCTGGCTGGGCAAAGCTCCATCAGCAAAAAGTTTGACCATTTTTCGGGTTTGGCCTATTTGTGGTCTGCATTGCGAACCTCAAAATTTGGTGCAGATTGCATAACGGAATATGAGCTGAGCTCGTTTCCGGAAAAAATGGCCTGAAATTACAAGAAAAATGTGCGATTGTCCTTGGAAAACAAAACGAAGGAAAGCATGAATTGAACAACAGGTGTCGATTGTTTTGGTTTTGGTGTGGTGCTTTTGCAGCCCTGCCTGCAACAAAGCTGCACCAGTGGTGCAGCTTTGTTGCAGGCAGGGCTGCAAAAAGTCGTTTGGAGCCCTGGGGCACGGATTTCGGAGCCTGGTCAAATTTTGGTCGAAGAGATCTTTTTTTGCCCGTCAGCCCATTTTGATCCTGGTCGAGAATGAAAAAGATTTAGCCCATCTCGCTCGCCAGTCTCCAGAAACCCGGGAGGCGTATTTGATTAATCTATACGAATCGGGAAAGGGATGAACTTGATGCGCGCTCATTGGCTGCGTTAAGAGAAGCGACAAGCAAGCAGAGAAAGGAGACGGAGATCGCTGGAGGAGACACAGCAGTGAACACAGCTACAAGCAACGATTTGCGGTGGGTTGCGACTTGCGGGCTCTCCTCTGCTTTGGGAGAAATGGCTGGCGCTCGGAAACTCCGAATGTGATGTTGATTTGAGTGGGTTGTTCAGATTGGTTGGGATTGGGTTGGTTTGGTTGGGATATGTTGGGTTATGTTTAGGGGTGCGTTAGCCTTCGTTTGGCCGGTTGGGTTTGGTAGGTTTGGACACTTAAGTTCAATGTGTTTTGCGGCATATTTGGAGCTCACAAGCTCCAGCCACCAGTGCTTTGGCTTCTCTTGATCTCGTTAGCATCACTGCTGAATGGCTAATGCAGATGATGAAGAGACTGGCTGCAAATGTTGTGCAAGGGCATTGCTGAACAGATTCTTGTTCGATGTACGATCGTTGCGAAAGGTTGTTGGGTTTTCTATTCAAAAACGCAGATCAACAACTGCCAGGTTCCAATTACAAGTCCGTAGGTGGTACCCTTGGACCATATTGATCTCCAGTGTTGACAGCCAACCGTAAAATGACTATATCAAGCGATCAAGCAGAATTGAAACATCGTGTTCCAGTTATGAGTGCTTCTTTTGAAGTCGCATCAAAGCCGACATGTCGCATATCAGCTCTCGAGTGGATTAACAACTCCAGGGATCATTGATGGAATTAGTAGAAAGGCTTGGTCGTGCTGTACTCGTTGAGATAGACTGATGATGATAGACACGTAACTGCCAGGTTGATCAGCTATCTACGTTCTGAATACATTTGAAGCCATACACACATTGTGGACCTTACCATACATGTAGAACGCACTGGCTGCACTTTCAACCCAATGGAGAATGATTCTCTCAAAGGATTGTTCTTAAAAGCAAACCGTCCTAAGAGTGTACTGATTCCTTACACCAAATTAAATCCTTAATTTTCTAACATCTCGTAAACCGGCTGAAAGGTTGACTGTTGCATACATATCAGTTTGACAGAATTGAAAAGGCCTTAAATTACCCATGAAATTAAGTGCTCCAAATTCCATTATATCAGTTATATATTTGGGACATGGCAACTTCTAAATGAAGAACTAAAGGCCTCATTCCTGAGTCGCATGCGGTAACTTCGTCTACGTCTACATGATTCGATCTTCTGGACTGCCCAAACACCCAAATTTATGTATCGGAGCATTTATCCAAAGAAGCTAGTGTGCTGTTCCAATCGGTCTGGAAGTTCAAGACGACTAATAACTGGCGTTTCTGCTGGACACGGGACTGCAGGATTTACCTCCGTCGAAAAGAAGGCGATCGTGTGTTTGTCATAAACTCCTTAGAAGACCTTCAAAAATTGTAATTTCATGTTACTTAAATTTGATTTTCGTGATAATACTTTACACATTTCGCAATGATCTCTTATCCATGGTCTTCACCCAATTGCCCACTCTCTCATTTTGTTGTGCCGAGCAGTTTTGCCACTTTAGTTCCGACTGGATACCTATCCTTTGTTAACTGCAATATTAGAGGACTTTTAAAAAACATTGACAAACTAAAAATCCTCCTATGCAGTCTTCATACACCAATTCACTTTCTTGCAGTCACTGAAACATGGAGTCAAATCATGCATGAAAAACACTTGCAGCTCCAGGGTTTTGCTTCAGTCTTTGCAAACAGAGTTGAAAAGAGAGGTGGTGGTGTTGCCCTTTATATTGACAACCGTTTTGCCTTTAGTTCCTTAAATACCGACTCACTGAATATCAATGGGAAATTAGAATCCATAGCTGTCCACGTCTGCTATGATACATTAAGTTGTAGAACTGTAAATTTTTTAATAATTGCTCTCTACAGAGCTCCAACGCTACCGTCAAATACTTTTTGTGATAGTCTGCTAACTTTTTTATCTTCAATTGAGAACCAATTTGAAGAAGTTTATTTACTGGGTGACTTTAACATCAATTTGGCTGTCATTTCTCCATCGTCGCGACGTCTTATGTCCGATTTAGCCACTCATGCATTTACTCAGCTGATTACTAAACCTACCAGGATAACGATGAGATCGGCCACCATAATTGATGTTATTTTCACCTCCAGTTTATCAATACAGAATTGTGTAGCTGGTGTCATCGATTTTGAGATCTCTGACCATAGACCAACTTTTCTGTCTGTCCCCCATGATGAAACAACTTCAACCCAAAGTAATTTTGCAACCACTCATAAGGTTTTCTGCTCACAACATTTCAATTATCTTTTGTCTCAAATTGATTGGCTACCTGTATTTTCAACATCTGATTGTCAGAATGCTTTCTCCATTTTTTCTGCAATGATTGAAGAATTGTTTGTTTCTGCTCACAGGCTAAAACCTTTCTCTACAAAACTGGACAGATTCACCCAGATACCTTGGGTTTCGCATGAAATCGCCAAACTACTAAGGCTGCGTGACAATTTGAAAACCAAACTGCAACACAAACCTTATCATTTGGCTCTAATTACCAGATACTCACGTCTAAATGATATGGTTGAAGTCAAATTAACGGCTGCCAAAAAAAATACTTTGCAACTAAACTGGCTACAGCTAAATCACCAAGAGAAACCTGGCAGATTTTCAATGAAATACTGTGTAAAAAGTCTTCTACCAGGGTTCCAATAGTAATTCGAGATGCCGATAGATTAATTACAAACCCTGCTTCAGTGGCTAGAACATTCCACCAAGCTTTTACAAAACATGCGCCTTCACATTTACCTCCAAATTCTACAGCTGATGGACCAAACATTGGTTGTCCTGCGACCTCAATTTTCTTCACCACCCCTGTCACCAACATGGAGACACATCGCATAATAAATTGCTTAAAAAACTCTGCTCCGCCTCCAGGTGAATTACAGGTTAAAATACTGAAGCAAAATCAATCTGCTCATATTGCTCCTGTGACATACATACCTGGCAAATTTGATGTTAGAACAGGCATATTTCCACATGAATTAAAAAGATCGGTGATTATTCCTATTTTTAAATCAGGTGACAGAACCTGTCCCTTAAACTACCGTCCCATCTCCTTACTCCCCTCCTTTAGTAAAATATTCGAAAAAATTATTTATGAACGTCTGCTTTCCTTTTTTCTTGCGCAAAATGTTTTGTCGCCTTGCCAATTCGGTTTTCTCCCATGTAGATCGACTTTGGAAGCACTAATGAACATTACCACGTATGCCAAATTACAGCTTGATGCTGGTTTTGCCACTGCAGCTTTGCTAGTTGACTTTAGCAAAGCATTTGACCAAGTCGATTTTACTACACAAACTCTCCTGCTACGGAATTAGGGGTACACCTTTGTCTCTTCTAACATCATATTTGACAGGGAGAACATCGCGAATGCGGATTGATTCCCACCTTACTGATTCATCTATTATTTATAAGGGTGTACCTCAAGGTAGCGTATTAGGTCCTCTTTTATTTATTGTTTATTTAAACGATTTGTTAACGACACTCACCAATGATGCAGTACCAATTGCTTTTGCGGACGATCTAACTGTAATGATATCTTCAATAGACTCTGTATCAATGTCCTTGAAACTGAAAATTTGTGTAATATTGTTCTTTTGTGGTCTAAAACAAACAAGCTCCCAATCAATACAAGTAAAACAGTCTACATTTCTTTTTCTACCAAACAAATTTATAGTACCCGATAAAATTCACATTGGTTGTTCCACATTTGAAAGAAATCACATTGTTAAGTTACTAGGGGTCTATTTCGATGATTATTTAACTTGGGACTCGAACGTACATCACTTAACAAAAAAATTTTTTTTTGGCTTATACTTACTGAGAAAAGCACGTGAGCATTTAAATGGTGATGCTCTTTTGACAATTTACCATGCATACTTTCTTTCCCACCTTATATATTGTGCATCAGTCTGGGGTACTACCTCAAAATCGATCATAATACCCATTAACCCCTTCACAAAAAAGCCATTCGTATTTTGGCTGGTTTAGCATATAACGAACCAACAAAAGCCACTTTTAAAAAACTGGGACTAATGAATACATTTCAGATCATATACTATCAATTATTACTCATCTATTACAAAAATTATAGCTCGTCCCGAAATAGCCCTTTTTTACCATCTATACGTCCAAACACACTTGTATATCACGACAAAAATTGCTACAGCTTTAGGTCAGCTAACAAGCTTTATGGCCCTCTACCCACACAAGTCAAAACTTGGTTGGACGTCAATTTTTTCTTTAGGCACACGTTTGTGGAACCAGCTACCACTGGGCCTTCGAAAACTAACCTCTTATCAGACATTCAAAGCGTCATTAAAAAGGCACATAATTACTGAACAGATGTTTTTTGAATATCAGGGTGGACCTCCAACAGTTTAAAGGATGTCACAATCAATTATTTCCTTTACCTAATCA
Source organism: Sinentomon sp. SZTP_YWyxl (assembly GCA_030068105.1). Taxonomy (NCBI): domain Eukaryota; kingdom Metazoa; phylum Arthropoda; class Protura; order Sinentomata; family Sinentomidae; genus Sinentomon; species Sinentomon sp. SZTP_YWyxl. The sequence continues at coordinate 6,721 of JASGXE010012156.1, forward strand.
TGTTGGACAGGTACAGGGATTTCCTTTAAGATTATCCGACATATGGTGCACGTATTGTCCTGACTACACCGGAATAATTGCCTAAAGTTTTTAGTTTTACTTTGTTATCACATGGCAAAACTATTTGAAGACTCCATGAATCGAATGAATTGCACCATGTGCCGTGAGAAAATTTGAGGGAAATCACTGTACACATTAGATGCTAGACAAAGCTGTCCATCATACCCCCACAATTTTTTATCCGCCCCCTCTCTCAATTAGGTAGGATATTTAAGCAACTTTCCATGGAAGCCATTTGGCTTCTCCACAAGTACACGCCACCATGCCACTGTATTTTTACTCATGATTCAAAAAAAAAATGTTCTATTTTTCTCTTACCATGCGATGCTTTCGGCATTTGCATTCTTTGTCTAGGGTATTCCAACCATTGATTGGTTTGCATATGGTCTGACTTATCCTATTGCATCGTGATTGTGGTGTGTGAATTACTTCTTTCCCATTGAATTTCATGAATGAGCAACCATTTGAAACTTAAATGTGGCTTCGTGCTTTTGGACATTGGGCTGTTCGAACTTGGGTACCTTCTGGACAAGTTGCTGAATTCCGTAAGCATCGTATTTTGGTGAGTTTTCAAATTTATACCTTTCCAAACTTTTGAATCTTATCTCCTTGGGTGCACTCTGGCAATTGATCTTCTGATTATTCATTAAATTAAAAAAAAAAAAAAAAAAAAAAAATTTTTGTGAAAGAGCAGGAAGCAGGTTTTTTTCTGGATGCCAACCAACCAATTTGCATTTTTGGCCTGTGCATTCCGTCACTGTTTTCGAAAACAAACTGAAATGAATTTCTCAAAAACGCCAAGAACAGGAAAATCGCCATCCTGTATTATCTCTTCCACATCATTCAGAAACTCTGCGCATTCAAGTGTTTTGGTGTTTGAATAATACATATTTCATGTTTTAAGAGGAAGGTCCACGAACCCATTTTTCGTCCCCACTGTCTCTTTTGTTTTTGAGATTTTGAGACAACCGAATGTTTGAAATTTTTTTGAGTTTTTGAAACCACCCAAAGCCAATGATGAATTTTCACATTTTTAGCATCGCAGTCGGCAGTCGCCTATTAGAATTTCTCCAGTGTGTCATTGAGCGAAGCCCTGGGGCTGTTTTTTTTTGGGTTTCGCATGAAATCGCCAAACTACTAAGGCTGCATGACAATTTGAAAACCAAACTGCAACACAAACCTTATCATTTGGCTCTAATTACCAGATACTCACGTCTAAATGATATGGTTGAAGTCAAATTAACGGCTGCCAAAAAAAATACATTGCAACTAAACTGGCTACAGCTAAATCACCAAGAGAAACCTGGCAGATTTTCAATGAAATACTGTGTAAAAAGTCTTCTACCAGGGTTCCAATAGTAATTCGAGATGCCGATAGATTAATTACAAACCCTGCTTCAGTGGCTAGAACATTCCACCAAGCTTTTACAAAACATGCGCCTTCACATTTACCTCCAAATTCTACAGCTGATGGACCAAACATTGGTTGTCCTGCGACCTCAATTTTCTTCACCCCTGTCACCAACATGGAGACACATCGCATAATAAATTGCTTAAAAAACTCTGCTCCGGCTCCAGGTGAATTACCGGTTAAAATATTGAAGCAAAATCAATCTGCTCTTATTGCTCCTGTGACATACCTGGCAAATTTGATGTTAGAACAGGGCATATTTCCCATATGAATTAAAAAGATCGGTGATTATTCCTATTTTTAAATCAGGTGACAGAACCTGTCCCTTAAACTACCGTCCCATCTCCTTACTCCCCTCCTTTAGTAAAATATTCGAAAAAATTATTTATGAACGTCTGCTTTCCTTTTTTCTTGCGCAAAATGTTTTGTCGCCTTGCCAATTCGGTTTTCTCCCATGTAGATCGACTTTGGAAGCACTAATGAACATTACCACGTATGCCAAATTACAGCTTGATGCTGGTTTTGCCACTGCAGCTTTGCTAGTTGACTTTAGCAAAGCATTTGACCAAGTCGATTTTACTACACAAACTCTCCTGCTACGGAATTAGGGGTACACCTTTGTCTCTTCTAACATCATATTTGACAGGGAGAACATCGCGAATGCGGATTGATTCCCACCTTACTGATTCATCATTATTATTATAGGGTGTACCTCAAGGTAGCGTATTAGGTCCTCTTTTATTTATTGTTTATTTAAACGATTTGTTAACGACACTCACCAATGATGCAGTACCAATTGCTTTTGCGGACGATCTAACTGTAATGATATCTTCAATAGACTCTGTATCAATGTCCTTGAAACTGAAAAATTTGTGTAATATTGTTCTTTTGTGGTCTAAAACAAACAAGCTCCCAATCAATACAAGTAAAACAGTCTACATTTCTTTTCTACCAAACAAATTTATAGTACCCGATAAAATTCACATTGGTTTTCCACATTTGAAAGAAATCACATTGTTAAGTTACTAGGGGTCTATTTCGATGATTATTTAACTTGGGACTCGAACGTACATCACTTAACAAAAAAATTAGTTTTTGGCTTATACTTACTGAGAAAAGCACGTGAGCATTTAAATGGTGATGCTCTTTTGACAATTTACCATGCATACTTTCTTTCCCACCTTATATATTGTGCATCAGTCTGGGGTACTATACCTCAAAATCGATCATAATACCCATTAACACCCTTCACAAAAAAGCCATTCGTATTTTGGCTGGTTTAGCATATAACGAACCAACAAAAGCCACTTTTAAAAAACTGGGACTAATGAATACATTTCAGATCATATACTATCAATTATTACTCATCTATTACAAAAATTATAGCTCGTCCCGAAATAGCCCTCTTTTACCATCTATACGTCCAAACACACTTGTATATCACGACAAAAATTGCTACAGCTTTAGGTCAGCTAACAAGCTTTATGGCCCCGTCTACCCACACAAGTCAAAACTTGGTTGGACGTCAATTTTTTCTTTAGGCACACGTTTGTGGAACCAGCTACCACTGGGCCTTCGAAAACTAACCTCTTATCAGACATTCAAAGCGTCATTAAAAAGGCACATAATTACTGAACAGATATTTTTTGAATATCAGGGTGGACCTCCAACAGTTTAAAGGATGTCACAATCAATTATTTCCTTTACCTAATCATGTTGGACAGGTACAGGGATTTCCTTTAAGATTATCCGACATATGGTGCACGTATTGTCCTGACTACACCGGAATAATTGCCTAAAGTTTTTAGTTTTACTTTGTTATCACATGGCAAAACTATTTGAAGACTCCATGAATCGAATGAATTGCACCATGTGCCGTGAGAAAATTTGAGGGAAATCACTGTACACATTAGATGCTAGACAAAGCTGTCCATCATACCCCCACAATTTTTTATCCGCCCCCTCTCTCAATTAGGTAGGATATTTAAGCAACTTTCCATGGAAGCCATTTGGCTTCTCCACAAGTACACGCCACCATGCCACTGTATTTTTACTCATGATTGAAAAAAAAAAATGTTCTATTTTTCTCTTACCATGCGATGCTTTCGGCATTTGCATTCTTTGTCTAGGGTATTCCAACCATTGATTGGTTGCATATGGTCTGACTTATCCTATTGCATCGTGATTGTGGTGTGTGAATTACTTACTTTCCTGCATTGAATTTCATGAATGAGCAACCATTTGAAACTTAAATGTGGCTTCGTGCTTTTGGACATTGGGCTGTTCGAACTTGGGTACCTTCTGGACAAGTTGCTGAATTCCGTAAGCATCGTATTTTGGTGAGTTTTCAAATTTAATACCTTTCCAAACTTTTGAATCTTATCTCCTTGGGTGCACTCTGGCAATTGATCTTCTGATTATTCATTAAATTTAAAAAAAAAAAAAAATTATTTGTGAAAGAGCAGGAAGCAGGTTTTTTTCTGGATGCCAACCAACCAATTTGCATTTTTGGCCTGTGCATTCCGTCACTGTTTTCGAAAACAAACTGAAATGAATTTCTCAAAAACGCCAAGAACAGGAAAATCGCCATCCTGTATTATCTCTTCCACATCATTCAGAAACTCTGCGCATTCAAGTGTTTTGGTGTTTGAATAATACATATTTCATGTTTTAAGAGGAGGTCCACGAACCCATTTTTCGTCCCCACTGTCTCTTTTGTTTTTGAGATTTTGAGACAACCGAATGTTTGAAATTTTTTGAGTTTTTGAAACCACCCAAAGCCAATGATGAATTTTCACATTTTTAGCATCGCAGTCGGCAGTCGCCTATTAGAATTTCTCCAGTGTGTCATTGAGCGAAGCCGTGGGGCTGTGGTGGAAAAACAAACAATCAACTTTGTCAGAGATGTCGTCAGAACACGAAATTTCACCGCGCAATTTTCCAGAACAGGTCTCTGACTCTGCACCTCCATTCAAACGCTTGAATTCTTCAAGTTCGCAGTTCGGAAAATGATGTCGCATGGATTCAACAACGCAATAAAATGTGAAAAATTCAGGGATCGAAATATGAAGGCCAGAGAGAGAGAGCTGACGAGCAAAAAAAAAGCTCTTCGGCCGAAATTTGACCAGGCTCCAAAATCCGTGCTCCAGGGCTCCAAACGACTTTTTGCAGCCCTGCTGCCACGTTTTTAGCACAGTCAAATTGAAGAAATTGCGATATGCACATTTTCAGTCAGTGTCATTTGCAAAAGAAACAATGCTATGCAATTTATGAAGTAGGCCTATTTGGGGAGAAGGTCAATCTTCCCCCCACTATTGCAGAGTGTAGGTATATTGGGACTAGTAGTTCATCCTCAGTAATTTTTTCCTGATGATGTGTTTCCTTATTGAAGAGCTCTTGTTGGCAATGCGTGTGTAACCACCACATACCAAATGACTTCTTGTTACATCTCTGCTTAGCCTAGTTTATTAGGCCCCTAATATGCCAACTTTAAGCACATCTGTTGCATCACCATTCGACGAAGATTCAGATGAAAAAGATGCTTTGCCAAGGAAAAATCGATTGCTACGAAGAGGATGGAAGAAGCGTGACTCTATGTAAGATGGTGTTTTTTCTTTTCATCGTTTCTTCTTTCACGTGACAAGTTGCGGAAGCTTGCTGGTGTTGCTGGCAAAAGTTACCTGTGTAGGTACCTACCATTTTTGTTTTCCTTTCTTTTTGTCTGATGGCACTGATGGCAGGGAGTGGCAGTCTTTGCATCAACCAAAGCCCAATATACATGTTATTGTTTGTCTGATGGAGTGAAAGGGCCACGAACTCCTGGTTCAGAACTCATTATTCATGTTCATCCTCGATTATGGAACATCCTGCAAACTTCATTCAAGCTGAACACAATAAAAATTCCTAGAAAAAACCTGCTGGCCTATCAGCTGCCCAATTCAAAGACAAAGCATGAAACCCAACACAGCAGGTAGGTAGGCCTACCTCCCTACTTCTGCAGTCGATTTCCGCATCGGCCTGCATTCTGTCTGGTGCAAAAATAAAGCATGATGTCCACCATATTCGATCGTAAGGGCGTCGGCCAAACCGAAATGCAATTGTGCAGCCCTACTCTGCGGAAAAAAAGCGATTGTCTTCTGTATTTATGGGTGAAATTCTTCGCAGTCCGATCTCCCCGTCCAGGCAGAAACCTTCAATTGCCTGCACAGTTGTGCTGCTGTAGGTAGAAAGGTGTGTGATGCAGACACAAGCGCCTCTCCTCAACAATGGAGTTTTGTCGTCCGTTGTGTTCTATTTCTGCAGCATGTGCAGGCCTATTTTCATACAGCGTGACCAATGACATATCCCTCTGCGTTCATCTCAGCGCATTTTTACAGGCCAATACGGTCCATTTGGTTGCAAATGGTCGAGCATGCTCGAGTATTTACGAATGGCTGAGCTTTATCTGTTTCAACGCTGACACGCACCAGCGTTTGCAGGTTGGAAAAAGCCAGGAGTATGCTCCAGGGAAAGTTGACGCATCACCAGGACCAAAATCGCCTGATGAGGATGAAAATGAGGCTCGAGTGCAAAAAATCTTTGCTGGGCCCAGGTTCAAAATTTTTTACTCCAGTATCCGAAATGAGTTTTTACAACTCTGGACTCACCCACTGTTTTCTTGCAACTATGCTACCTTCAGATGACAGGATGAAGAGTTGGCATTGGTTTGGTAGGTACCAAGCATTGCAGGTTCAGCATGTGAGGATGGGTCATCGCATGCTGTTCGGAAAATTAGATTGATTGGTGCATACCTAATTGGGTTGTTGCACAATTTAATCACGACAACATTTTTTGCTGCAATCATTCCATTAAGAGTTGGCAGCAGAACTATTTTTCTGGGCTGGCACTAATTGACCTGAGACTACTTTTGGATTTGACGGGGAGTTCAAAACCTACCTATCTTTCCAGATTTTAAAACATTTTGACATTTTGGTTGCCCTTTATTTCAGACCATCTGCTCCATTGAGTCAAAGGTGGTATTTTGCCCCAAAGATTGGCGACAAGGAAGAATCTCCGGTGAGCCACTACAATTCTTATTTATTTTGGATGAAGTTTGGTTGCAATTGGGTGCCAACATGCACTTGCATGTAAGGTGATCATAAGTAGGTTGGTTGTCAATTATGACATTCAGGTCTTTTGGCGTTGCACTATTTGAATACCGCAGACATGTGAGGGTTTCCAGAAAAAAAAAAGATGGGCAGGAAATCCACTTATCTCAGATGATGGCTCTGGAGGGTAGGTACATTTTAAACACCACGATTCCATTTGAA